>PVKS010001254.1:0-148384 GCA_004027875.1 Aplodontia rufa
TTGTTTGTGTAACTTTTCCACTCTGACTTCATTAAGTAGTATCTTCCTGATTAAAACTAAGTCAATGTAATATCCAAAAACTGAGATTATTATAAAATAGACCTTAAAAGCACTAAAGGTGTTCAAATATTTATCTTTGTTTTATTTCTTGAATTTGTTCTCTAATGTCAAATTCTCCTGAAATAAAATGTATCCTCCCATCCTGTGCAATGAGATGTGATGAACCATTTTATTCAGCAGTGCTTCGTTTCATTAATATATTTCTTGGCAGACCGCCAGAGAGGAGAACCAAATTCTAATTTTTAAATACTCTAGACAGCTTATTATAGCTTAGGCTGAAATACAAAAGTAAAGCAGACGAATCAAACACACCTCATTTCCAGCATGCAATTTCATAAGGTCCGTGATAATTCCAAGAGATATATTTGATTAAACACATAAGCAGAAATAACACTGTTTGGTAATTTGTTATTGGAACAAATTTATGTTTTTAAAGAAGTTAGAAGAACACACTAAATTCAATTTTCCATTGAATTTTATGAAGTATCAATAACATATTTTACAGTCATTTGACCAAGGTCTTCCTGCTTTTCCATGAAGAAACTTTACCCATCAAAAGCCATAAACATAAGAGGATGAGGAAGTCTAATGAAGAAAACAGGGTCATAAAAAATGATTTGTGGGATTCTTTTTTCTCCTGCATCCTCACTTTCATAGGAACATGTTCTGAGTAAGGAAATAAAGAATTCTCCTTTCTTTTATGCATGCACATGAATAAACATGCAAAGAGTTTTAAAAAAAAAAAAGATACTACTGTGGAGAGCCTGCTTAAATTTTAGGCTAAAAGGGAGTAGCAGAATATTACATACTAGAAGCAAAGAGATTCCTAACATTCAGCAGAAAATAAAAAATTTTCAGAAATAGAGCCAATTCCCAAACAAAAAATTTTCCAGTATATGAAAAGAACAATTTGAGCATTCTAATACTGATCTTCAGATTTGATGATCCACAGTACCAAGAAACCTCAAATGATTACAGTTTTCCCATTTCAAATAGTCCTGTTGAGTATCATTACGTATTTTGTAAAATATTTTTAAGTTCCTAAGTGGCTAAATTTTTGTATTTCTACCACTATAAGGAATAATGGATAATTATTATCTGTTTATTGCCCCAGAGTTAATTCCCAGAAATGAAATCTTGGTTAAGTTTTGCTGTGTAAAACATCAAACACAAATTGCCCAAACATAGTAAGATTTGACTCTGTGCATATAAGGAAATTTCCTGTTGGAACTCTCGTGGTGAGATGCCACATGTGGAAACAGTAGAGCACTTGGAAGAATTTGGCATCAGAATTTAGAGAGTAAAAATGGTGTAAAATGCTGTAACCACAACATATAAGTAATGCATCCTCTAATGATCATTTAAAATGCAGTTGTAACTGGGCTTTTGCTAGCTATCTTCTTTTTATTCTTTTATAGCCTTACAATAACAGCTTTCTGCACCAAAATTGACTTTATTTCCTTATTTCTTCTTGTTTTGGAAAAGTCTAAGGAAAATACATAAATACATTAATTTACCTGATGTTGAAATACACATACTTACATTATTTTAAGACAAATCTAGTGGTTGAAAAATTTCATGTCTTAGAAACTTAGTAGAAATATTTCTTGAGTGAGAAATGAATGAAGCTAGTAATGAAATACCAGTAAGTAGAACATTATATTTGTTCAAAATCAATTAACCATTTTTAGCTCTGCAGTATTAGATAAACATTTAATATACGTTCTAACAAGAAAATAGTCAAATATATATTTTGGTGTAGAAATTGCATTAATATTTATTTCTCTGCCCTTTTTATAGAGCATACACAATGCTAATAAAGAAATTCAGGGGCAAAATTATGGCCCCACTTTTTAATATATGAGATTGATTTTTGTAAAGGTATTTGCATGGATGACCCAAAATTTAAGCTGTTTTCCATCTAGAGGAATAATAAAGGTAAACCCCCCAAAATATTTTTGTCCTTCATTGTCAGATCACTTCTACATTTCAGGAAGGAAACTGTTGAAATACATCCTTTTATCTTTCAATGAATTATCTGAGTTCTAGATTTCTCAAAATCTTGAATGGCTAAGATACATTCATGCCTTGCTTAACATCAGTAATACAGTGATACATCTCCAGAAATGCATCCTGAGCTAATTTCATCATTGTGTTAACATCACAGAGGGTTCTGACACACATTTAGATGGCCACAATGTCACTACCTAATATAATCTTATGGAACCAGCATTCCATGTGCCATCCATCATAACCAAAATGCCATTATGCATGAAGGACTGTGTAACATTTTAAAGACTGATAAGAGTTCAACAGCAACCTCTTCCTTCTATATCTCATCTGCTTATTAACCCTCAGTTTCTTCATCCATAGGATGAGAATTTGAATAACGTATGCCTTATAGACTGATATAATGATTCCTATAAAAGATATATGATTGGATCTGGCACATGGCAAATGTTCAATAAATTTTATTATTCTATTACAAGAGGAAAGGTAACTTTTAAATATGATAGAAGCTACCTTCTCTGAACACTTAAAACCATGCCATGCATTACATAATTTAACCCTTACAATGTTGTTAACTCATTTTACAAATGAGACAATCGAGGGGGAACAGTCTAGTTCAAGCAATCAAATAATCCTCATTTTGTATTTCTTTGGAGCAACTCCTGGTTCAAAAGAAGAGATTCCCATAAAAGGGTATATCCTATATGAACATTAAAAACAAAAATTTGATGAAATTTCTCTCTGTTAGTCAGATATTACCACATTAAATACATTTTTCAAAAATATTCTCATGAATTATGATACTGCAAGATTGGAATTGCATAAATCAGTAATTGATGACCCTTGTACGAGTTTATTCCAATTTGTATATGGAATCTATGTATTATTTCAGCATATTTGGAGTTTGGCATTTTCGTTCTACTTCTAATATGCATCATTAAATAGGTTAACTTCTATAGTATGCATTTTATACGTGAATTTGGAGTTAATTTATTTTAGCATCATTGGCAATAAGAACCATCTTAGTCTGCTTCCTGCTTCTATAACAAAATACCACAGACGGGGTGCTTACACAATAGAAGTTCATTTGACTCACAGTTCTAGAGGCTGGGAAGTTCAAAATCAAGGGGACACATCTGGCAAGAGCCTTCTTGCTGCATCATAATGTGGTGAAACACATCTCGAGGAGAACGTGCATGAAAGAAAGGGAAGGAAGATGAACTCATCCTTTCCATGAATGCTCTCCTTGCAATGATGAATCCACTCTCATGACTGTGGCACATTAATCTATTCTTAAGGGCAGAGCCTTCATTCATGTCCTAACCACATCCTGAAATTCCAATCTCTCAACACTGTTGAATTGAGGATTAAGTTTCAAAAACATAAAAAGCATATCTTTAAACCATAATAGCATATGCCTATAATCCCAGAGACTTGTGAATCTGAGGCAGCAGGATTGCAAATTCAAGGTCAGCCTCAGTGAGGCCCTAAGCCACTCATGGAAACTCTGTTTCAAAATAAAAAAATAAAAATAAAAGAGTCAGGAATGTAGTTTTATGTGCACAAAGCCATAATCACACATATGAGATTGAGTTCATATTAAAATTATAGTACTAAACTGTGGCATTAGTTGAGTTTCATTTATGTTTAAATATACCTATTTTATGTGTTTATTTTTAAAAATATATATACAGGTGGCCCTTAACTTATGATGATTGGTCATATGATTTTCTCCATTTCACAACTGTGCAAAATCAATGTGCATTCAGTAGAAAATGCAATTCAGATTTTGGCAAACTAGCCTCAGGTTCAGTCCCCAGTACCAAATAAAATAAAGTAAAATAAAATAAACCACAGTAGAGCAGTTAAATCTTCAAATACTCACAAATAAACATAGATAATTTTCATTTTGTGATAATTATGTCCCAGTAAACCCACTGACAAACTCATTGTAAATTGAAAATACCATAAGTCAAAAATGCATGTAATATACCTAACCTACTAAACATCATAATTTAGACTTTCCTATCCTAAACAAGCTCAGAACACTTATGTTAACCTAAAAGTGGTCAAAATCATTGCATAGAATGCTTACTTCAAAGGAAAGTATTGACTATCTCTTAATTTATTTGGTAAAGCACCTACAGATTACAGTGTCAGCTATTTTCCCTCCTGACCACAGGGTTGACTGGGAGTTTTGATCCTCTGTTCCTCCCAGCATCAGGAGAGTGCATATATCTCCAACTTAGGAGAAGATCAAAATACAAAATCTGACGTGTAGTTTCTACTGAATGCATGTTACTTCTGCACAATTGTAAAATGGAAAAAAAATCATATGTCCAACCATTGCAAGTCAAGGATCATCAGTATGAATATTTCTAAAAATAAACATATAAGAGCTGGAGTGATGCCTCAGCAGTTACGGTACTTGCCCGGCATGTGTGAATACAGGGGTTCAAACCCCAGCACCCATGTATACAAGTAAGTGTGTGAGCAACAAAAGCCAGGTGAGAAACTCAATAAAAAAAATTGATTCTCTCTCTTTCCTCTCTCTCTCTCTCTCTCTCTCTCACTGTCCTTCTCTCTTTATAAATAAATAAATAAATAAATAAATAAATAAATAAATAAACAAATAAATAAAAATGTAAAACAGGCATTTAAGATTTTAATGTAAGTAAAATCCATCAAATGACAAAGTTTAAATCATAATTTTAATATGAACTCAATCTCATATGTGCAAGTATGGGAGTGTGCATGAAAAGCCTAAAATTCTGTTTGAATTGAAAAGTATAAGATAAATGCAATTATGGAAAGCTCACTTTCATCATAATATATATTATGTATATGTATATATATATATACACTTTTTAGTACATATAATACTACATGTATATACTCTGTGTGTGTGTGTTTGTGTGTGTGTGTGTGTGTGTGTGTAGAGAGGGAAAATGATAATACATTATAATAATCCAACGTAGTAATTCTCAGGAATCTATTACACTATTACAAAAAAAGAGAATATTTGATAAAATGATGTGATTCACAGAATTTCTTGAAAACGAGAAATCTTAATGGTAAGTGAGTGGATTAATTTTATAACCCAGCAATAGATTAAGGTTATAATCCAGCAGTAGAGTGCAGTGGTCAAATTAAAAATTAGTTTCCACAGATAATCTTTAAACTGATTAATTTGTAAACAGAGCTGTAAGAGTACTGACTGAGTCTCTAAAAAGCAGGATTGGGGGCTGGAGCGGTGGCTCTGGGTTATGGCACTTGCCTGGCATGCGTGAGTATGTGAGTTCAAACCCCAGCACCACGTACACAGCAAAGTCTCAGAGCAATGAAAGCCACGTGAAAAACTAAATAAAAAACTATTTCTCTCTCTCTCTCTCTCTCTCTCTCACTGTCACTCTCCCTTAAAAAAAACAGAAGCAGGATTAGCATTAAAAGAAATTCTGACTTTCAACATCAACATAAACATAAACAACGAGCAGGAACTTTTTTAATGCAGCCAAGAATTGATAATATTGTATGCTTGAACATGCGGCCACTGGGCTGGAGCAGTGACTCAATGGTTGGAGCACTTGCCTGGCATGAGCAAGGACCCAAGTTCTAACCCCAGCACCACAAGTGTTGTACAAAGTCCAGATGAAAACATAAATAAAATTGATTCTCTCTTTCTCTCTCCCCGCTTAAAAAAATGTGTCTATAGTTAATATTGTTCTTTTTAAAAACAGGAAAATAGAAAATTGTGATGCTATTTCACTCATTTGTCATTACAGAAAAACATTTTTTAATAAAATTAGTGTAAGAAAAAATTTTCCTAAATATTTCAATTATTTTTCATTCTTCCAAACCAAATCTGATTTTTAGGTTATACAACATAATAATGTTAAACTCTAAATTTCAGGAATCTATAGTCAATATATGCATATATCCTTTAATTTCATATATAGATATAAACATATATATCATGCAAGATGTATGTGCATCTATATTGCAGTGTTTCATTTATATGTAAGATACATATGGCTGTGTGTATATATATATATACGTAGATGCAAGATATGTATGTGCATGTGTTCTTATATATATATATATATGTATATATATATATATTAAACTGAAAGGATTATGTAAGATACATGTGTATATATCTTACAATTTTTCATCTTCATCTACCATTATCTTAACAATCCAAGAGAAAGATTCTGCTGCATTCCCAAGGATTTTTATTCTGAGGCTATGACTCCTTAGTTTCAATGGATGGGCATTAAAAGATTTTGTAAAATCCTTTAAATCAATATAAATCCTGTGCATGTTATTTGTGGGCTTTTATGATGAGAGGACCTACAGCTTTCCACAGATTAAGAATAACTCTACAACTGCCACAAGTGAGTGGCAGTGGAATAGTGAGATGCCCACATTGTGACATGGTATTTGCTGTTATATCCCAACTGTCCCACATGGCTGAATAAGCTTTGTTGAGTTATTTACTATCTCCGAGTCTCAATTTCCTAATCTATAAAGTTAATAGAATAGTATGACTTACTTCAGAGGTGAATATACTATGAAGTTAATGAAGCCGAAGGTCAGAGTCCTGACCAGATGTTTTCATTTAATTTTCGAAACTGTGTACTCTTGAATAAAGATGCCCCCAAATTGGATAACTTCATACCCTGCCAAAAATCAGATCCTTCTCTTGTTTACCTCAGTGGATATATTAAGGCTTGAGTTAAGTAATACATGTACAGCTTTAGGAATCTTCCTATAACACAGAAATTCTTGGTTACTACTCTTTATTATTATCAAATAGCATAGCTAATTTTCCCAGTTGCTATACACAATTGAATATTTCATGTTAAATTGATATGGATCAGGAGTATTAAAGGAAGAGCTTAATATATACATAGTTATCTCAGCAAATTTGGAAAGAAAAATTATATGAAATATATTCTTTCAAGTATTAGGTTTATTGATACATGCTTAAGAAGGGGGTAGCTTTAGGATATTATCAATATCATGTTTTCACTTTACTGAAAAAAAAATCAAGACATTCATTCAGAGAAAACTGTGACATCATGCAGAGAAAAATTGCTTAAGTTTGATTCCACACTCCGTCAGCTGGCTATTGCCAAGAGAGGAGAATGCACCAAAATCACAAAACAGAGTCAGCAGAACAGCTAAGAACTTAGCAATGTATACAAAGATGGAGATGCAAATTTCTGAGTCTTAATCTTGCAAATTGGGGCATGTGATAACAATTCAACATTTATAAGGTAAATCATATTGGTATGATACCCATTTATAATTCATCATACAAATGTCATAATACCTTTAATTATGTACCTAAAAGTTACAGATATGGACTATTTTTACAAACTACGATTAATCACACAAAGCATCACAATAAATATTACTGATTTGTGATTGTTCCATTTTTATTTTCATTATTTTCCCGTGTGTGGATATGTACTAGTTATGAATAATATGCAGGAAATATGATTTGTATCTCAAATAATAGGAGTTTCAATATTACCCCTTGTTGAATCATTGAATCAATGTAGCAATATTTTTTATGCTTCAAGAGAAAACACATTTAAGTTGAATATGCTAGAGTTGGCTCTCACAACAGCCTAAATCCTGAAGCAATATTCATTGATACACATATTCAATTGGTTTTTGAACCACTTCAAATATGAGATGTGTGTATAGTGTATAAAACTCAATTTAAAGTTCTATTCAGAGTAAAGTGGTGCTTGCCTTTCCTGAGTCAGTCATGAAAACGTCTACGGAACTGAGTGAGCAACAGTGAGAATGTAGAAATTACACAGTTCTGCTCTGCTCAATAGGAATAGGAAACTTAGTAAATTCTTTTGAAGTGGTGAGTTGAATGAACATAATCACAGTGCCATTTCCTGTTTCATGCTGTGCCCATTTAGTAAAACCGAATTGGTCACAATGTTCTTCGCATTGCTTTTCAGAGATGTCATACGCACAGCTGAAGAGCTGAGTAGGTAGCTGGTTGATCTCTCTGGATAGGACTTCCTCCTACAAGGTAGCTGGCTATTGAAATGTTTCCTGAAGCTTTCACTGAGCAGATAAAGAGCAAATGGATTGACACAGGAATTGCAAAAACTCAGAACACGGGCAACCAAGGTGACAATCATGTGACCTAGGGATGGGTCGATCTCCTTATAATTGAAGGACCGGTACAAGTAGAGGATGTGATTTGGAAACCAACAGAAGATAAAGCAGCCCACAAAGACCAGCACAATTTTAGCAAGGCGTTTCCGAGTTTCCATCTGTAAATAGAAGTAAATAATTCCACTGGTTAAAATAAAAAAGCAGTGGCCACATTCAAAGTTTACACATTACAATAGGAGCAAAACTTATGGTAGCACAATACCTCCATAATCACAAAAATTATTTATTTCCTCATTGAAATGATTATTTTAACAGATTATTTTGTTAAAGTCTATCTTGGTCTCTACACTATTTTCATTCAGCTAATACAAGACTAAATAGTAAATTATTAATAAGTGGCTATGGATGCATGTTAAAACTGATCTTAAAAATCATCTTATTTTTAAACTAATTTCCTTTGCTTCAGTTTTCATTGTGTTCCGTATAAATATAAGTCATTTCTGTCTGTATAAGATACATTAAATGAATGAATTCATAGAATACATTCAAATTTAAGTATTCTTCAAAAATCAAAGTATTTTAGTAGGAAAAAAGATCTATTGAAACAGTATTTTTTAACAATAAAAAAGAGATAAAAAGAACTTGAGATTTAAACTAACTCACATAAAGCAGAATATATGTGGAACCTTATAAACATCACAGTGTTAGATTGTTTTTACAAATAAAATTACATTTTTTTCATAAAATTTCCATATTATATGTACTGTTTTATAAGAATATCTTCAGAAAAATAAATAGACAAAACTTGAACATCAAACATTAATATTTTATCTAAGAATTTTCTACCTAGAACTCGAGTTTGAGCTAATATGTGCCCATTTTGCCCAAATATTTAAATAAATTGGCACAAACATAATTTTGATAAACTGTTTTCATAAACATAATTTTCAAAAGACATTGATGGTAGTCATCACGACGTTTTTGAGGCAGAACTATGGTTCATCAATTGTAGAGAAGCCTGGAAAGGTTTAGGATTGGAATGGGGCTGACCTTGGGGAGCAGAATGTGACTGTCCAGATGAATCCACATGACCTAACAGAGGACTCAGCAATATCCACTGTAAATTTAGGTTACTCAGTAGCGTCCTGCCCAGTAGGTGGAGCATGAGTGCAAGAATTTTATGGCAATCTATACCAGGAAATGAAGTGCAAGCGGGGACTTTGAGATGACTTATTGGCAGATGTCAAGACCCAGTTACCCCAGTCAGAGTGTATAGATCCCAATAGGGAAACTCACAAAAACAAGATAGAACAATCAACAACAATAACAACCACAAGTACAAGTATGTAGGCTGTATGAGAGGAACTCATCCTGAGAAACCAAAATCTGAAACTCAAGTGTCCAATTTGAGATAGAAATTGCATTACACAGCTCTGAACAAAAGGAAAGGGCTAGAGTGGTGGCTAAGTGGTAAAGTGCTTGCCTGGCATGTGCCAGGTCCTGAGTTTGATCCCCAGCACCATGTACACAAATAAATACAGGAAAAACAAAATCCAGATAAAAAAAATAACTCTCTCCCCCCTCCCTTTCTCACTCTCTCAAAAAAAATTTTTTTTAAATTGGTCATATAAATTAAAATGCACAGTGAGCTTCTGAGCAGGACATTTCCCTTCAGTGATACAAGATATGTAGATAACACATTTATTATTTTAACACTATCTTTAAAGATTGGTTGACTTTTTTTAAGTCTGTAAAGCAGATGTGGGTCATCAATCAATGGCAGTTATCTTCCACTCAAGAATTAGTTTTTGCTGTTGTTAAAGGGGTCAGGGGCTAGTCTATTCATCTACATCCCATAATTTTGATAATCTCAGATTCAACTTATTTCCATCAGATTGAGAGCACACGCTCATAACCTCCAACAACACCCTTTAGAAGTTATTTTCTAGAATTATACAAATGTACAACTAGAAACTTTCCCATGAGAAGAGATTTTTCCATCTCTTTGCAGAGCAACACAATGAGTTTTACCTGAAAATTAATACTACGTATTCTTTAAGGAAAGAAAAGTACATAGACACATATGATAATTTTTGAATTAATATAAAATCCTTTTAGGGAAAGTTATGCATTTGCAGCCCACTTTGGAATCCTCTCCATTCCCTTTCTGCAGCCCTGCTGTTATAAGAACCTCACATTCCAGCTTCCCACCCACGCCCTATCTGCAGATTCCAGGCAACACCTATAATCCTTCCTGATGCATCCTTTCCACACAGCTCCTATCATCCTTAGTAGCTGATAGAAGAGACAAAAAATATGTGAATTTATATTAAATAGGTGAAAATTTCTGCTTTATGATGACAGTCTTTATGTAAACATTTGCAGGTAAATACAAACCTTTGAAGACATTAATTGCTAATATTGGAATTGCAGGTCATTGTCACACTCACATAAACAGGACCCAATGGACCTTTGCAGAGCTCTTACACAACCACATAAAAGGTCCCCAACATCCCTCTGAGGGTAGTCCAGACCCCATGCTACCCTCACCGTTCGCCTTTCAGGGAGCCATGAAATAGAGCACAAAGTGCCAGTCGCTTGCTCTGATGGGCACATTCGCGACACACGTCCACCAAGCTCACCTGCTTTTTTGTATGTTCGTTGTATTCTCCAGGGAGATTGTGTGCGCTTTTAATTAAGGTTTTTGCAATGTGATAGTAATAAATGCTAATGATAACAAGTGGTATGAGGAAATAGACCAAAAATATGAGCACTGAATGAATCTTTGGGTGTAGTTCATCTGTCTGAGGGTAAGGTATACATGCTGAGAAGGTGCTGTTATTCAGGCTGCCAATGCGTGCCACTTCTGAAAACACAGCTTCAGGAACTGCCAATAACACAGAGACCACCCAGATGCCCACGGCCTTCACACAGGTCCACAGCACAGCCCCGGATGCCTGCACGTCCATGGGGTTCACGATGGCTCTGTACCTAGAGAGACAATGCATCTCAAATGATTGTCTTTAAAAAAAGGAAGGAAATCCCACCTCTTAAGGAGTGCCCATGCTTCGCTTACTCCCTGGCTCTTTCGTATTGTATGGAAGACCTAAGTGCCCTGGGGTTTCTATCTCAGGTCTTCAACTGATTGGGAGTATACAAGACAAGATAGAGGAAAATATTTTAAATTGGTATATCCCAAATTGTCATTTCCTTACATATTTCACAATTTGTTTTCTCAATCTATAATACTACACATATCATCTTTCATGGAATAGTATCATTGAATTTTCTTATTAAATACTTTTATTTCCAAAAGTTTATTATTACTGCCATGCTATACACAACCAACATTCATAAGACATTAAATGTCTACAAAATAAAACAATTACATTCTACCTTGATATTCCTCTATTGCTTCTAAATCTGAGACCTCCTATTTTCTTTCCAAGGATAATAATAAATCATAGTTACTAATCCAGGTTGGAATCTTCTCTATAATCCAATAATAAGAATTAAAAATGGAATGATATTCTGTCTTTATAGCCCGAATGTAAATATCCTCTAAAAACCTCTCTCCACCCAAATATAGTGTTGGTCATGCTTCAGTCATAGCTAGTAGTAAAGGATTCATTATCCAGGACTCAGCAACTTAGTCCAAAACTTTCTACAGCAGAATCAGCCACACATCTTAGGGAGGTAAAAATGATGCAAACAAATCAAAAGTGTATGCAAACCTCAAATTATTTATATTCGTATTCAGAGGCATTTGAGATTACAGTGTATCTAGAAGATAACAAAATAGTGATTTTAGTCAAACAAATCTGAATTATTATCTCATCTGTGATATCATTTGGAAAAATCACTTAAGACCTGAATTTTTCATTTATAAAGTGGAGATAAGAACATTTTGTTCATTTTTTTATTTGTAATCATAAAAGAAAGTAAAAAATACCGATTAAGAGCTAGCTGATTCTAAACATGCCAAAAACCCTGTACTTTCTCCATATTTGTACTTAAGTTTAACTGATACTTTAAAAGTTCAGGATATTTCAAGCTACATGACAACCAGTTAGGTCTCCTTCTGTAGTCAGTGGTGCTTCTTACTCCTCACTAGTTATGAACAGCTTCTAGTCTCAGCTTCCCCCTCCCTCCACAGGCCAGCCTCTCTCCCTCCCTCTCTCTCTCTCTCTCTTTCTCTCTCTCTCTCTCCTGATAGTCTCAAGTGTCCTTTCCAGACCCTCCATGGGGAAGGGCAACTAATATTTTGATCTAGAGGAACTTCCCATATTAAACAGTAAATGCATAAAAATTAAAGAAGAGCGATGGTATAGCAATGACACTGCAGTAAAGAGTAACATTGCAGTGCATTTTACCCAGGTTTCCAACTAGGTACAAAGTGCTCCCTTCCCTTATTTTTTTTAAAAGAAAGAGAGAAAAAGTGTTAATTTTTATTTTTTCATCTACTTTTCTTGTTTGTTTGTTTGTTTTTCCTGCATTTAGTTGTGCATGTGGTGCTAGGGATCGAAACCCAGTTCTCAGGCATGCCAGGAAAGTGCTCTACTGCTGAGCCTCCTCTCCAACCTCTCCCATCCCCTATTCTTGACTGCATATTCTTAAGGACGTGAAAGAAGAATTAGAATTGCAACTCGAATGAGTTTTTTTTCCATTTTTCTTAAATCAAATTAATACATTCAGAGCATTTTTAAAATCATTGAGTTCTATAAATAAATATAGAAACTTGTTTCATCCTACTCATGAATTAAGACAAATTCCATATCTTTACCTCCATATTTCTAAAAAATATGTCTACCACTGTTTTTGAGTTAAGCGTAAATATTAGCTCTTGACATTCTGTTTTGATAGCTGAAGATTTTTCTCTTATATTATCTCTTCTCCACCCCAACCCCAATGTCCTGATTTAGTCATTTACATGGTGTTTGTTAAGTATAGGTGATACAAAATTATTTTGACTAAAGCATTTGTTTACCTCAGAGTTTAGTAGTATATTACAATGATATATTAGAATGATTTCTTATAAATATTTCTGATTATCCTAGAGTTAATACTTGCTCATTTTTTCATTTGCATAATCTCCCATGAACTAAATTTCATTTTTTTAAATGTTCTTTTACCACCTTCCTGGATAATTGGAAACCCAGCTCTTGCATCCTGACGCTTCATCTTTCTTAATTTCCAATTTACCAATCACATCTCTACCTTCTACTTGGTTTTACTTTCTAAGATATTCTACTAGTTTTTGTTTCCATCCTTTATCATGAAGTTTTTATGTTTACTACAATATGTTTTCTAGAAGTTGTTTCTTGTTTTCAAGTCATTCATTTCTCGTAGTGTCCTATTCCTATGTTATTTATGTGTTTTCTTGGCATATTATTTATTAAATTAAAACAGTAAAAATAATTTTCATTATTTAGCATAATTCCAAGTTTTGTTTGTTTTATCTCTTTGTGCTGGAATCTCTCCCAAAAGTTAAATAATTACTGACTGATAATTCTTATTAAAGAACAAAGTACCAAAAAGCTGACTATAAATTATCTATTGTGTGTATGTGGAAGAAGGTAAAGAAAGGGCAGATAGGTGATCACTACAAATAGATCAAGTCTTCTTTTTAAACTACCAAAAATCACAATTGGCATTCTGAACACCCTCCATGTTTTAAAAAGGAAAAGGAAAATTCCACTTCTTTACCCAACTTACAAGCACATACTATTGCAGAGGCACTGTCTTGGAGCTACTGTAAAAAATACCCTAGAATGAGTGGCTTATAAACATTACAGAACTATTTTTCATAGTGCTAGAGACTGGGAAGTCTAAGATCAAAGTGCTGGCTGATTCCGTGCCTGGAAAGAGCTCTCTTCCCAGTTCATCCATGATGCCTTCTTGCTGTTTCTTCACATGATGGAAGTGACAGAGCTTTTCTGGGGTTATTTTTTTTATAAGGGCACTAACCTTTTCTATGAGAGCTCCACTCTCACGACCTGATCACCTCCCAAAGTCCCTCCACCCAACACTGTCACCTTGGGGGTGGGGGAGGTGGGGATTCATCAAATGAATTTTGGGAGGACACAAACACCATAACAGGTACTAGAATCACAAAGGACATTGGGACATTTCAAATAAGAATTGAAACTGTGAATCTGATAAGATTGCTAGCAACAGATACAAATTTCTTTGTTTTGGAAAAGCAAGGCACATAGCAGGAGGATGGGACAAGGATAGGGTTAACATTTTCAACAGGGAGGATATGGAGTCACTTCCTGTGGGAAAGGGAGATTAGACCCAGCAATAGTCTCTCAAGAATACACATTCAAATCAATGGGCAGGAATGCAAATTCTAAAAAACCTGAAATTACTGTTGAAGCTACCAGGTACCAGTGTCATTATTAGTACTGAAACATAGCTTGCAATCATCAAAGAATGTATTATGTGCCAACTAATGTTGTATGTACATCTTTGGAAGTATACAAAGTAAAAAGTAAACCCTGCTAGTGTATATTAAGAAAGGCATGTGTTATCATGCTTTCTTCAAATATACAAATAAAATGTAGGAAAATATCTCTCAGTATAACAACTATTTCACTGAACACCGTAGCATAACAGGTGTTTGTAAAAACTTACCTTTTCCCTTATGAGTGGACTTAGAATGTTTTCCCTAATTTAAAACTGAATACTAGATAATAATCAACCAAAAGGCAGATAGAGAAAAGCACAATCACTATTCAAGTATTAAATATCAATGAATAGATTTCATCAATTCCTATTGTGAATATTGCCTATCTGTGTACAGACTAAATTTAATGTAAAGAGATAATTAACTTTAATCATAATACAAAATCAAATAAAAATTAGACTTTTTAATCTCTTATAACTCCTCAAAATTTCTATCTCTACATTTCCACAGCATTTCTAATTACATTATCCAATTTTTTCTTATCATACTTTATCAGGTATGGAATAAGCCAACTAAGAGTCTAGGTGTGAACAATGTGATTTAATTTATCAGGTATGGAATAAGCCAACTAAGAGTCTAGGTGTGAACTATATGATTTAATTAATCAGGTATGGAATAGGCCAACTAAGAGTCTAGGTGTGAACTATATGATTTAATTTATCATGTATAGAATAAGCCAAATAAGAGTCAAGGTGTGAACTATGTAATTTAATTTATCAGGTATGGAATAAGCCAACTAAAAGTCTAGGTGTGAACTATATGATTTAATTTATCAGGTATGGAATAGGCCAACTAAGAGTCTAGGTGTGAACTATATGATTTAATTTATCAGGTATGGAATAGGCCAACTAAGAGTCTAGGTGTGAACTATATGATTTAATTAATCAGGAATGGAATAAGCCAACTAAGAGTCTAGGTATGAATTATATTATTTAATCAGGTATGGAACAGGCCAACTAAGAGTCTAGGAATGAACTATATTATTTAATCAGGTATGGAACAGGCCAACTAAGAATCTAGGTGTGAATTATATGATTTAATTAATCAGGTATGGAATAAGCCAACTAGACTGTTAGTCTAGGTGTGAACTATATGACAATAGAAGGAAAGGTCTTGTGAGCTGCTGTATTTCTAGTACACAATATAATCCCTTGTCCACAGCAGGTTCTCAATAAGTAGAAAATGTTGCCCAAAAATCAAGGTGATCTCTTATTAAGAGCAACTATGGTAGAGTGGGGTAGGAGTATTCAGATATTAGATTGTGGTGGGAATGGAGGTGAGAAATGGAGAAAGAGGCCAGAATGCTTAATGTGCATCAATCTTCAGAATCAAAAGAGAACTGGAAAAGAAAAGATAAAGAGTATTATTCAGTTTCTCCCCAGATTTCATGATAAGGTCTCCATGAGATGAGATTCTGCATTTACTAAGGTTTTCGGGTGATTCTGAGTACAAGTCATGTTTAGAAAAGATTTTTCAAGAAGACAGGGTGCAGCTGTGGGCATCTTTACCAAGGCTTCCTGCAGTTGTCCAGTGCAATGGGTGCACATTAGCAGCTGTACGGAGCAGCTGGAACCCAGCAGTTTCTGAAGAATCAGATGCATACCCTAATCATATGTCACCTCATTTTGAAGGTTTTATTCTTATTTTGCAAATGAGGAACAAACTGTTTATAAGCACATATGTGGTGCTTTTTTATCACCTTTCTCCAGCTAATTCATTTGGAAATAACCGATGCAAGGTTAGCATCCAGGTGCCAAAACTCCAACCTGGTGCCTTCGCTCCTTACTTACAGTCCCACAGGCTTCAGATCAAAATAGATGAATAATCTTCAAAAACTATAAAGCAGTATCTAAAGCATGGCAATAGTATAAATACTGTGAGAATCATGCAGCAACTTTCTAAGTCAAGAAGTAATACTTCTAAGGAAAGAGAAATAAACTAGAGGTGATTGAGCTCAATGAGTTAAAGACATCTAATTTCCTGCAATCAGAAATAACAACCTCTATGCAATAACAAACCAACATGTTAGGAGCAGAAATTTCCATTCATCCTGTTTCAGTAGTTATATAAAAACAACAACTGAGCTCTTGCTATGAAAGCAAAATTTCACCTTTGAGCCACAACCAGAAAGCTCTAAAAAACTTTCATTACTCACATTTTGTGAAAGTATGGGTTACCTTATATTTTTTCAATAATTATTTTTCCTATCCTTTTGAATTCCCTTTTTCATGGTTGCCTCCCTTCTTATTTCTGTTATGTATTGTTTATATATTTATTTCTAAATTGTCTTAAATTCCTTTGTTAGAAACTGAAAACAGGCAAGGGTAGACTGTGCTGAGTAAAGAGGCACTGTACTTTTCTGTGGCATTATGATTAAAATATATGTTCTGCATACACAAAGTACACGATATGCATATAAAATTTTAAAACTCACTAAAGTATATGAGGAGTTGCATCTTTTTTTTTTTTTTACTTTAGTCAGAGCAAATTTACCTGCGTGTCTTCATGACAATAGTTTGAGAAAATTTGTGGGAAATAAAATGAAGCCCTTGGTCTTGCTACTGTCACTGTCTTTTAAAAAAGAAAAAATAATGATGGTAATTCCAATTGTGTGATAGCTAATAATTAGATTGTTCAAAATATTTAAGTAGATATTTTTGTTCACATACAGAAGAGCAGCTAAACTGAAAAGTCACATTTTAGTTTTGGAAGCCAAAGAAAACTTTTTTTAAAGATAAAAGAAATGGTGTCACATGAACAAAATGAAGTGATTAATTTACGTAGAAGTCACTCCATTTCCCAGGAGTACAGTTTTAGAGAGTATACTACAGGAACTAAAGTAAATAGTCTCCAGTTTTAAAAGAGTAATGACTTTCTACTCTTCACTAGATATTATTTTTCCTTCAACAAAGATTGGTAAGATACTCAAGTAATAAGAGGTTATTATTGCAAATACAGATCCAGACTCGTTTTCATTAATAATTGAACACATAAATTAAAGAGGAAAGTTAATTCCACCTTAATATACAATTGAAATTGCTTATGTAAATAACTTAATTCACCACTATCCTTCTCAGGGAAAATAGGTCCATTCAATGACACCTGATCATACACTTTGTCTTCTCCCAGACTGGATATGTTCTCCTGCTAAAATGCCCAAAGGCATATTCTGGATAGCCTGGAATAGTGGCACTGGACCCTGGGTCAGGAGACCTGGATTTTCCTCCCAGCTCTTGCAGCAGGACTTACATTCCCTGAGCTTCAATCCCCACATGTAGGAAATGACAGGGTTGAACCAGTTCATCTGTCAGGTGCAATAATGGACATTTCACTTTGTTAGAATATGAAAAGCAGATTGGATATCAAAGACATTTTACAGCATTGTTTTAAGACACTATAATGTAGTACTTAACTTTGAAAAATAACTCCTTTGTTTTATTAAATAAGAATGAGAAAAAAATCTGTCTGAAGAACATTTATTATACTCATTGTTTTCACTTTAATAAATAGTATGTAGTTAACATATGTAAATGGTGATTCCTCTTATTTGAGAAAAAATCTAAAACATATTCCTAATACTAAAGCAGATATTCTTAAATCTATCAGAATATGAACCTACTGAATAAGCAAAGTGCACTTTTAAGATTTAGGCATACAAAAATGATCCCACAAAATAATGGCACTTTTGCACTTTTATTCTACAGGTTTCCCATGAAAGAGATAATAAAGATTCCAAAGTGTGTATGGGAACAGGGAAGTAGGTATGCCATATTAAAATTAATGCAACTTTATTTATTTAAATAACTTGGGGTTTTTTCTTTTTTTTTTTTCAAATTTCACAGCCCAGACTGTTTTGACTGCATTTACCCTGCCTCCCACATATTCTTCTTTCTCTCCCTCTCCCTCTCCATCCCCAGCCTTGCCTAGCATCCTAGCTTCCTTCTTCCCTCTCCCTGTCCCCTTTCTGGGCCAGTCCGCTGCCACCTGTGGTCTTACCTGTCGGCGCTGAGGGCGGTGAGAGTGAACACAGAGACCCCTACGGAGGTGAGCTGGATGGCTGGGATCAGTTTGCAGCCCACCTTGCCGAACATCCATTCATCAAAGAAGTAGCGCGAGGCGTCCACCGGGACGCAGGTGACCAGGAGCAGCAAATCCCCCGCAGCCAGGTTAGAGATGAAGATGTTGGGGACACTCCTCATGGCGCTGTTGGTGACAAAGATCTTCACCAGCATGATGTTGCCCAGCAAGCCCACCGTGATGATGAGCAGGTACAGGGACGGGATCACACAGCGGACCACCAGCTCCGCAGTGGTCCCTTCGTCCGAGCCCGGCAGGAAATCCTTTTCTGACACCTCGGGAGCGAAACCGCTCTGATTGGCACCGGTGGGCAGGGAGAGGTTGGAAAAAGACCTGGGAGGCATGGTGTCCCTCCCGGGAGAATCCCTGGAGTTTTCGAGCGCCCAGGTGCCCGGGAAAGTGCAATGCGCGCTACTTGGGCTTAACGGGTGACCCTCTCGCCCTGGCAAGTTTTCTGCCCGCGCGGAGCGCGTCACACGGCGGTGTCCGAAGCAGACAGAACCTGGGGGCGGTCCGTCCACACGCTCCGGGGCTGAGCTCTAGAAGGGCTTACATTGAACACCGCCTGCTCCGAATTTAAAGCAAAGTAGTTGCGTCTCTGTTCCCTCTTCGGTGGCTCCTTCTCGTTGACTGCAAGAGAAGAGCAACCCTTTGGAGAACAAAGATCTGTCACTCTGGGATTAGAAGCACCAGGACTTCTGAAGAGGAGGAGCGGAAATCATCCTGGCGCTGTCCAGCCAGCGGCCGCTGAAACCCTGGGAAGAAGGAGCCTGGGTCCACTTAGCTCCCGTCTGCAGGTCCTGCAGGAGTTGGAAGGGTCCTTTCTCTCACACTGCCTCCCTATATGCATCCATCCCTAACCGCCTCCCAGCGGGAGGAGCCCGGCAAGAAGTTCGCGGATCTCTGAGGATTTTCCAGCTGAGCTGGCAGTTCCCAATGTTGAATTTAGGAAGGAAACCAGTAGCAAAGGGTGACATAAATGAATGGAACCCTCTTCCCACTCCTATGTCTATCAATCTTTTTTCTTGCCTCACATGCAGAAACTTTTTCCTGGAATTTGCATTATTTTTAAACATATTTACTGAAATATAAGATGCATAAAATACCTTCTTTTGGGGAGGGAGTGCTGGGACTAGAACTCAGGGCCTCTCTTGTGCATAGTAGGCAAATGCTCTATCACTGAACTACACCCCACCACCCTATACGTTTCTTAAATGGACTGCTCAATCTAACCACCATTCAGAATAAGCAATCTAACCACCAGGCTCCTAAGTAACTTCTAGTCTCCCTGTTTTCATCTTACCTTAGTTTGCCAGGACTTCAACATCATACTAATAGAAGCATTCAGAAGGCACTCCAGGTGACCTTTGTTCACTCAACATTATATCTGTGACATCTACCTCATGTTTTGTGTGCAGCTTTTTAGTATTCCATTTTATAAATACCCCACTGTTCATTTATTTACTTATTCTAATGTTGATTGGCATTTGTATATTTCACAATTTTTGCCAATTTGTATGATGCAACTATGAACATTCTTGTACATGTATTCTGAAACACATCTGAATAAATCCCAGGTGTGATTGCTAGCCACAGTGCTTCTGTTCACCTATAATAGAATTGACAATTTTCACAGTGAATTAACCTGAAATTTTTTTTCTTTTGTAAACTCACTTTCTAGAGTCAATTAATGATAAATAAAGGTATGTATTCCATAGACTATTAACACTCCTAAGCATATACTCAATAAAAATTGATACATTTTTTCCCATATGAACTCAAATTCCTTGGACTCAGGGATCCTTCTGCCTCAGTCAGCTGAGTGACTGCTGCTGCATACCAGATGTATCACTTCACCTGGTTTGACACATTCTTTTCGGTATCCTTATTCCTAAGAGTAGAATGATTCCCAAATCACCACCACCTGAGTCTAAATAAACTGCTCAGAAATGGTGACTCAGTTCTGGAGCTAGCTAAAAACACTCTTTTCATTGGGGAAAACATTCACTGTTCTTGGATAAACTTGCACAATAGCAAGGACATTAGTCAAAGGCCACATACAATGACCAGCCTTAAGTTAACAAAACGTGTAGATGTGCAAAGCCATTGACCTGCAAAGTGAGCAACTTTTTCCAGACATTGCTCACCAAGAATGGTGTTTCGTTATTGCAGTTGAATTAGGCAAACTAAAAGTTTTGAGCCTTAATCAACATTTTTGTTTTTCACATAATTACAAGTCCATATTGCATTCTTCTTGAATTTCACTATTTAAAATAACCCATTATAAAGCTGATGTAGATTAAATAGAATTTGCATGTACATTTATGTGGAAATATGGATAGTCCATTTTTATTTATGTATCTTTATGTATTAAGGCAATTAACATTACATATAAGTTGAGAGGTTTATCTTCAAGGTTATTTAAGTTTTCTCTTTTAATATCCAATCTCATTATGCAGTCAATTTCTAAAGCAATCTAAGTTGTTAAAGGGCTCAAACATTCAAATTTCACTGCTCCATTTTAATCTATGTGAAAATGTATTGAAATCTAAATTATTATAGAAATATCTGTATTCCCCTTTGATTGTTTCTGTATGATCTTAACTATTGAGATGGGAAAATGTTTAGTTCAAAAACTGTTTAAACATATATACAATAGGGTAGGTTGTAGAAATAAGGCATCTGTATTTAAATTTTTTCAATTTTGAAAATTTATATTTTCTCAAAGTTTAGGCTTTAGTGCAGTGGAGAAAATGGTAAATATTTAACAGTGATGATCTAATTGATACTTTATAACATATTCATAAAATTATAGCTGTGCAACAATGAGATACACCACAGAATGATTGACACCTAAGAATATTGTCTCATTTTTAATTATACAGCAAAAATAAATATCTACTGAAGAAATGAACTTTTTCTTCTATTTAATGTGTCAAATGCCATTTTAGGTTCATATCACATTTAATATTTATAAATATTCTTTGAGATAGGTATTAAAGTCTGAATTTTACATATTACAAAATTAAGACTCATGGACATGATATAACCTGCTTAATTTCAAAAAGACCCAGTAAAATGACATTTTGAAGCTTATTTTACTTCAGTTCAGTGTCTGTTGTATCTCAATGTTCTTAGAGGAAAATAAATGCATGCATAAATGTAATTTCTATATAATTGAAGAATATATGTTGTTTAATCCTGAGGTATTCAATATTTATAATATATTATACATTTTATTGTTCTAATACAAAAGCTATACAGAACTATATTCTCATTATTTTGAGTTTATTGATATGAATAATAGCTATTCTTAAGAGAAAGGGAACAATTTAATATTTAAACTGATTTCATAATTATCACCTGCCTCAATGCATCTCTCTTCAAGGTATCATGAAGGAAAAATCAAATATTATACTTAAAAGAAATTCTATAAATTTCCCTTGAAGATCAAGAACAACCCGGTGGCTGGAGTGGTGGCTCTACGGTAGCAGTACTTCTCTGGTATGGGCAAGGACACAGACTCCAACCCCAGCACCACATACACAACAATGTGTCAGAGCAACAAAAGCCCCATGAAAAACTAAATAAAATTGATTCTCTCTTTCTCTCAGTGTTCCTCTCTTTCTTTTTAAAAAAGATCATGAACAACCCAAGGGTGTTTAATATTATCATTGCTATTTAAGATAGTACATAATATTCCAACTAATACTGTAACAATAAAAAAGAAAATAAGAAGTCTAAAGCTTAAAAGAAAGGAGATACTAACACAAAGCCATAATATCGAAAAAGAAAAAAACAGTGAGATTGGCACAATAACAGAAAAAAATCAACGAAAGAGCATAGGAAGTTAAAAATAGTTGCGTTTAGAGAAGGAAACCTAATATTTAAAATGTGTTGCAACAAATGAACACAGAAAAATATGGATTATTTAATGACAGAGAGTACTGAGAAAGCCTGTTCACGTCATGAGGAAAAAGACTGAGTCTCCATGCAAAACTATACAGTGTTAGAATTCCAGTGCATTGAAGGTCACAGTGTGAAAGCAGCCTAGAAAAGATAACAGAAAAAAATATGAAATAATGTATTTGAAATTGAAGGGCAAAGAACGGTTGCTACTCTGAGTCAAGTTTAAAAAACAAAGAAAATATTAAACAAACAAGAAGCAAATAAAAAACAAACAAAATATGAAAACAATAGTTTTAGACTTTGAACAGGAAGCACAGCAATACAGTAATCCCTGAGATACAGTGAGCAGGTGAAGTGACTCTACAGCTACTCAAGCTTACTGCCTAGAGAAAGAGTTCCAAAGTCATAGAGAGGCTTAAAGAACCCAGACAGAGCCTGGAAATCCCTAACTTACAGATATGGAGTTTGGGTATTTAAGGGAAACCAAGATAACTAGAATTTGCAGGGCAGTGTATGAGAAAGAAAGGGAGGGAGAGGAAGAACGAGGGAGAGAGGGATAGAATTCTAGAAATTTACAAATGGTTCTATATTGAATTTTTTAGCTAAATGCTTAATTATATACCTATGTGAGAAAATTAATCAAATTTTATGAAAGATCTACCCAAAATGGGTAGGAAAGCAAGTATGTAGGTCAATCTATGACTTTAATAAGTTGTATTCCTAAGAGCCAGAGTGCAAAAAGTCTTTAATACACAGGATATCAGGTAGATTCCTCAGAATGGTACTTTTTCCAGATTTGGGAAAAATTCATGAAAAACTAACTATTTTTTCTGATCATGCCTTCCTAGAAAACAACACTTAACAATCATGACCAAAAAAATAGTTAATTGAAGTTAAATCAATGATATGATAAGTGGATGAAGGCATTAGAAATATTAATAAAACTCTATTCTATGTGTTTAAGAAAAAGAAGAATTCATGATAGAAAATATAAAAAGATATGCCTTGAATTCCTACAGAGGAAAAAACAAGGTCTATGATGAGAAATGAACTTTAAAAAATTAAGAGCAGATAAGCATTGCAGATGAAAAAATTAGTCAACTTAAAAGTAGTAATAGAAAAAACTCAAAATGAAATACAGAGAGAAAAGGAGACCAGTAAACTGTGGGAATTTAATTGGGTCCCTGAAATAAAGCATAAAAAGTAGCAGAAGAAAAAATATTTGTAGAAATAATGGCCCCATATTGATGAAAAGCTAAAAACCCTCATAACCACAAAACCCAACAAATCCCACATAGAAGAAACATAAAGAAAACTTTACCAATATATAAAACTAGATACTTTCTCACTTTCATCAGAAATAAGAAAATAATTTCCCCTCTCACCATTCTTTTTCAACATTGTACTGGAAGTCCTAGATAATGCAATGAGATAAGAAAAAGAAATGAGATAAATTGATTGGAAAGGAAGAAATGAAACTACCTTCACTGACAGAAGATGTAATTTCAGATGTATAAAATCTAAAAAAAATCAACAATAACATATAAAGTTCCTGTAACCAACAGACAATTATAGTAAGATTGGAAGACATAAAGTTAATGAACATTAGTCAATTGTTTTCCTATATGCCATCAATGAATAAGCAGATTTTGAAATTAAAAACACTAATACTTTTACATTGGACCCCCAAAATGAAATTCATAGATATAATCTAATAAAATAGATATAATAAGGAAAACCATAAAACTCTAATGACTAAAATCAAATAATGGAATAAATGTAGAAAATATTCCATAATCATGAATCGAAAAACCCAGAATTTCACTTCTCCTAACCTTGTTCTACAGATTCAATGCGATTCCAATCAAATCTCAGTGAGGTAATTGTGGATATCAACAAACTAATAATAAGGTTTTACGTGGAGATGGATAAGTCCCTGAATAGATAAATCAACATTAAGGGGAAAGTACAGAATTGAGGGATTGACCCTACCTGAATTTAAGACATATTGTAAAGTTACATTAATGAAGATAGTACAATATGGATAAAGAATTAAAAATATAGGTCAGTGTAACAGAACAGAGACCCAAAAACATACCCACATAAATATAGATGCCTTATCAATGACAAAAGAACAAAAGCTATACAATAAGCAAAGGTAATCTTTTTCCATAAATGGTGCTAGAGGAGCTGAATGTTCAAATGCAAATTCAACATCATCATTATCATAATCATAATTATGATGGCACAGATCTTATACACTCATCAAAAACTAACTGAAGATGAATCATAGCTCTAAATGTAGAACATAAACTATAAAACTCCTAGGAGATTACATAGGAGAAAATTTAGATGACCTTAGGTATGTGGCAATGACTTCTTAGATATAACACCAAAGGCATAATCTATGAAAAATAATTGATATGCTACACCTATTGACTTTAGCAAAATATAAAACTTCTACTCCTCAGACACTACTGTTAAGAGAATGCAAAGACAGGTCACAGGTTGGGACCTTTGATCCAAAATATACCAAATATTACAAAGAACTCTTACAACTCAAGATATTCAAAGGACATGAAGCATTGTTAAAACTCAACAATTAGAAAACAAAAAAACTTGATGAAAAAAATGGTTGAAGACCTTATAGACACTTTACCAATGAAGAAAGGCAGGTACAAATAATAACATGGAAAGATCTTCCCATCATATGGGACTAGGGAATTACGAATCCCCATACAGCTAATAGACTAGCTAAAATTCAAAACACTGGCAGCAGGACATTCTAAGAAAGACATGGAACAACCAGAGCTCTCATATGTTGATGGTGGGAGTGCACAATTTAGAGGACAGTTTGATAATTTCTTAAGAAAACAAATATACTCTTTCAAAATGATCAAGCAATTGCAACCTTGGTATATATCCAAAGGAGTTAACAACATATGCTGAATGGATTCAGCTTGACATGATAGCAGACATCCTGAGTCACAACTACTGTGATTACACCCAGAATAACCCTAGTCAGTTTTTCCTGCATAGCTTCCCAGCAAGCTAGAAATAGACAAAAACATTAAAATTGATGTGGTACCTTAAAACCAAGACCCTGGCTTCATGGATATGCCTTAATCTTTGATATTAGCTTAAGATAAACAGTACATTCCAGCTAGAATAAAGTCACTTCTGTTCCAACCCATTTGTATACCCTTCTTTCTGGCCCCAAACTGTAGGCATCCAACTGGTCTTGCTCATGGCCAGCACCACATTTCCGTCAGTAAGCCCCCAAATAGATTGTCCTCTGTGCAACCTTAGATTCATTTGACTTTTTCTTTGATCTCTTGGCATCTTGGGGCTATTCCTCAAACAACAGGGTTGGATTTTTCTGGAACATATGTCCACCAAAAACCTGTGTGGGGATATTTGTACCAACCTTATTCCTAATTGCCAAAACTTGGAATCTAGATGTCTTTCAATAGATAAATAAATAAGTATACTCTAACAAATCAGACAACACAATATTACTCAACACTAAAAGGAAATAAGACAAATTCACAAAAAGCCATGGAGAAAACTCAAATAAGTATTACTAAGTAACCACATCAATCTGAAAAGGATATTATTCCAAATATATGACATTCTTGAAAGGGAAAAATAGAGACAGTAAAAAGATCAGTGTTGAAAGTGGTTGTGAGAGAGAGAGATGATTAGGCAGAATCAAGATTTTTAGGTCAGTGAAATTATTTTGAATGATACTATAATGATTATAAATATCATTATAAATTTTTCTAAAGGCATAAAATATACAAGACCAAGAGTAAATTCTAAAGTAAAGTATAGGCTTTGGGTAAACATGATGTTTTTAACCTAGGATCTTTAGTGGTGACACATATTCCACTCTGGCTATTAGACATTGATAAAGGGGGATGTTGGTGCATAGGGGCATGGGGCATATGGAAATAACTGTGCCTTTTAAGTTTTACTGTGCCAAACAGTGTCTTACTATCTTAGTCCATTTGTGCTATTATACAAAATACCATAGACTGGGTAATTTATAAACAATATAAATTTATTTCTCACAGTTCTATAGGCTGGGAAGTCCAAGATGAAAGCTCTGGAAAATTTGGCATCCAGTGAAAGCCCATTCCTCATAGTTAGTGACTTTTCTCTGCACCTTCATATGGTGCAAGTAGCCAACAAGTTCCAGAATGTGACGTCTCATGGTTGCACTGTTCTAGAAAGAATGCATATTCTGGCAAACTTCTTGGTCTGATAAACATGTTTTCCAAATGAAAGAAATGTTAAGAAAATGTGATTTTAGTAAAATGGTGGTAAGTTCCTTGTATTCTAACTCAAGCAAATCTTTCAGATACACTAGTACAGAAGCAGAAATATCCCAGAATGAGAAGCCTGGAGTGATGGTATAAAGAACTCCACAGACACTAACCTCTCTGAAACAACCATACTGTTGAACATCTTAAACATATCTAAGTAATGGTTCTTAAATTGTCCAAAGTGCATTCAATCACTGAAGATACAATAAATAATGTCTACTTAATCTCAGTAAAACCAGCCAAAGTCTATAACATTTGGAACTCAACACACTGTTTCTCTGTCCCCTACATTTCCAGATCAGCATCACAGAAGCTTCTCTTCATATGTGTGCTAACAAGAACACAGGACTCCCTCTCCACACAGCTCCCAGTCAAGTTCTGCACTATCTGTCCCCCAAAATGAATATGCCACCACCACCAAATCTTATCCTTCCCAGATCTGCCTTCTGTTCCAGGAAACAGAGGTTGGGAATTATCTTACTACATATAACCCACATCAGTAAGGCACAATTTCTACTGCAAGTGCAACAAGCTTAAGGACAGGGACTCTGATAGGTCACCCATAGACTAGCTCACTTGAAGTGTGGCGATTCCATGCCAGTAGACACAAATTATGGAGACTGAGTTGCCTCCGTGCCTATTTCCCTGCTTGTCAAGCAGTTCTGTTGCTCAGAGAAAACAAGTCATCGTTCCTGCTTTCAGAGCTATGATACGGGTTAGCCACTGCTGGTGGTAGGGAGATAGACTGCAAAAACAGAGAACTCCAAAGTTCTCCCCAAAAGAACTAACTTAATTTGGAATAGAGTTTGGGCAAGTCTGAACTAAAGGACATTCTAGAAACCAATGAATATTACAGTGTCAAGAAATTTCAAGGAGGTTTGTACCCGTAAGAAAAACAATCTTAATTGTAAAGCAGCTACAAGTTTAATAGAAAAAATAGGAACTACAAGTTTAATAGAAAGAATAGGAGAAAGAGGTAATTTGGAAGAGCCCTCCCGAGGGTGGAATAAACTTCAAAGACTGGCCTCAAAGACTACCCTTGCAAAGGGGTATGAATGCAATTAAATCATACTGTGAAGCAATTATGCCCTAAATGTATTATAAAGAACAATAGAGTAATCAGCCAACAATTACTGGAGGTTAACAGCTGGATGTGATATTTACACAGGCAGACAGGGACAGGTTAATAAAGAGATCAGGGAAAGGATCAAAAAATAATAAAGCTAAAACTGATTCATACCAGGGTGATTGCACATATATAAAGTTTTGACACCTAAGGAGTGAACTCAGAGAATATACACTGTGCAGGGAAAACAGACGTCACTGAAATAGCCCAACTAGTTATTAAACAAACAAGCAAACAAGAGCGTGATTATAATTTATTGCCTAAATTGTACAGTCTTCAATAAAGTATTATGAGGCATGCAAAGAAATAGTAAAGTATGACCCATATACAGGAAAAAGAAGACAACAATAAACTGCTTTTGAGAGGGTCCAAAAATCAAACTTAGCAGGTGAAGATTTCAAAGTAACTAATAAAAATATATTCAAAGAACTAAAGGACACTATAGTTTAAAAACTGAAAAAGATATGACAATGATGTCTCATCAAATATAGAGTATCAATAAAGAGATAACAATTATTTTTAAAAGAAACCAATGGAAATTCTGGAGTTGAAAAGTAGAAGGAATGAAATGAAGCATTCAATAGAGTGCTTAACATTAGATTCGAACTGTCGGTAAAATTGAAAATATGGAAACACAGATTATGCAATCTAAAGAATAAAGAAATTTTTTAAAAAAGAAAAAATGAACAGAGATTCAAAAAAATATGGGACACAATTAAACATACTAAAATATACACATTGAGAATTCTAGACATGGAGGACAAATAGTAAGAAGCATAAATGATATTCAAAGAAATAATAGCTGAAGAGGCTAAAGAGGGGGCTCTGCAACAGAGTGCTTGCCTGGCATATGTGAGGACCTAGGTTTGATCCCCCGTATCACATACACAACTAAGTGTTGGGAAAAAAAATCAGATAAAAAATAAATAAAATAGACTCTCTCTCTCTCCCTGTTTAAATAAAAAGAGAAAAAGAAATAATGGCTGAAAATTTTCTAAATTTGATGAAAAATATTAAAGATATGTTGAAGAAATTCATGGATTCCCAATAAGATGAACACAAAGAGATCTAAATACAGATATTTCAAAGTAAAAATATTTAAAGATAAGGACAACGATAAAATACTTAAAGCAGTCAGAGAAAACAACTTACCAAATACAAGGAAGCAACAATAAGGTTAAGAATTGGCTTCTCATCAGAAAGTATAGAGGCATATTCCTCCAGCGGAGGTCACATATTCACAATAATTAATGAAGAAAAATAGCTGTCAACCATGAATCTAATATCCCACAAAACTATCCTCTAGAAAACAGAGGCTAAAAGTTTTCTTATAAACAAACTCACAAGAAATACTGAAAGAACTTCTCCAGGCAGATGGTAAGCTGTAATAATTCAAATTTACATGCAAAAATAAAGAGCAATACAATTATATAATTATAAAGATAGTATAAATGCAAATTTCTTCTTTTTTTAAATTTTATTGAGGAGTTGTGTTATTGTACAATCATAAATGCATATTCAGTAACAATATGATTTGCCCTGAGCCTAATCCATAATCAGCCCCACATCGCCCACACCCCAGACTCTTGACGCTTCTAAACACTTGGGTTAAAAAAAAAAAGAAAGAAAGAAAGAAAGAAAGAAAAAGTACTTGTGTTTCTTTTTGTAAAAAGCACATGTAAAACAATATGTATATGATTATATTGCTTGGTCAATGAACTATTGACATGCATTATTTGACAACAAATGTACAAAATTGGTGAATGGAAGCAAAGCTATATGAAACTAAGTAAAAGGGACCATATGAATTCACAGAACAAACAAAAAAATCCCCGGGAATACAACCATAAATGAAGAGCACTCATAAGAACAAATGAAGAGAGTCAGAAATCATAAATAGGAAGGTTAACAAACAAACTCTTTAAATATATATCATTTCTCCTTTCTTCTTATAGTTTCATTTAAAAACATAGGTGATATAAATTGAAACGTATAGTAATGTATTGTTGGTTTGTAAAGTATAAATGTAACATATATAATACTGGCTCACAAAGGGGGAAGAAGGAGTAGAGTTATGTAGGAGTAACATTTTCCTATCACTGAAATTGTTAATATAAATCTGATTACGATCAGATTTAAATTAAGATTAAATTAAGATGCATATGAAAAGCCCTAGAATAACTAGGCTTTAAGAAAATAAAACAAGAAATGTAAAAATAATTAGAAGGATTAAAAATGCTAAACTAGAAAATGGATTAGTGGTGTCCCAGGACAGTGAATTGAGGAGAAATGGGATGAAATGGGAAAGGGCTAATGGTGTGGGGTTTCTTTGGGGGAGATGAAATATTTTAAAATTGGTTATGTTGATGGCTGCACAACTCTGAGATTACACTAAACACCATTTAATTGCATCCTTTAAATGGGTCAGTGACATGATTGTGAAATATGTACCAATAAAGGTGTTAAGAAAAAGAAAGATAAGAAGGATGAAGGAACAGCATTTTCCCAGGCTCCAGCTTAATTTATTTATTGCCAAATCCATTTATAGAAAATCAGTTGGACCCACTTAAATTGTGTAAGTTTCTAAACAGGGAATATAATTTATATAAATCTCCTTGAGAGTTTTGATCCATGAATAGATTAAAATAAGACATTAGTAATTGAGAAACTTACAGACATAGGAAATACATAAAATTCTTCTCCCCCACTGGGAAGTCAATGGACTATCTTAGAATACTTCTTCCATTAGGAAAAACATTTCAGTTTAATCCCATAAAATGATAAAATATCTGTGCCTATACTCAGAACACACTTGCAGGTTAAACTCACTGAGAGGTGGCCTTTGGTTTACACTATTGTCTACAAAAAAATCTGGTAGCTAAGAAAAGGTCATTTCTGTTAAGAAAAGGCAACGAATACCAGAAGTTTAACTTCAATTTTTTGGTAAAAATAATCAAACAAAATTAAATTTTTTTCCTTAATGAGAAAAGTTACTTTGTTTATGTAACAATGTGACTTCTTTCTGATTGTCATTATTACTTGTGAAAAAATTAAGCTATCATTTAAATATTTGGTCATATGAGAGGAAACTTCTTTGAAATAATTTCATCCAGCTACTTGTTTCAAATAGGGTTATAAAAATAGGAAACAAATTTATTCAAATTAAAAGATTAAATTGGGAGAGACTGAATTTTGTTGGAAGAAAAAGAACAAATGAAAAATTTAGGATAACTGAAATGTCAATGATTTAATGTAGAATTATGACTTCAGAGAATAAGCATTAGTTTGCTCTTGGTAAAAATCTCTTAAATCTCATTTAAAAAGCAACTCTTTTCCTGAGGATATGGCTGTCAACTTGCTCAGGAGTCACCAGGGCATCTCCAACACACAGGTAAATGTTGTTTTTCTAGTTTAATTATTAAATAGACAAGGTAAGCAAATACTTCAATCCTTTCTAATTAAGTAGCATTTGATTATTCTAATAAATTCACTTAATTGCCACAATTCATCCATTTTTTTTCTGAATGTGTAATTGGATGATTTTCCAACTTTGAACACTTGACCTGAATGAGAAACTGGTAAATAACCTGTTTGATATGTCTGTCAGACAAGCAGGATTATAATTTTTTCTTAGATCCCAAAATCTCTTTTGAATTCCGTATTTAATGTTTAATGGAATCACCTACCACAATACAGTTTTTTCCCCATTGCAGCTTATGACTGGAAGGCTTATTTTTCATGTTTAGTTGTTTTTCAAATATTATAAAGTAGGCAACAAAGAATAGACATTATCTTCACATTCCATCTGCAGCAAAGATTGAATAAATCTCCACCATCATTTAGTATTACATAATCACTTCCCAAATGAGAGACAGTAGAATCAGTCCGTCTTTGCCCACAACATCCTTGTTACTAAACCTTGCAATAAATCTTCTTTGGCAATAGGATTTGACAAAGCAATCGTGTATGTCTCATTAGCGCCACCTACTGAGCGCTGGTCTTATTCCGCAAATCTCAGTTAAGGAGTCAACTGCGGTAAACACAGAAGGAACTGAACAAAAGTAACAAAAGAATGATCATGTTTCCAGCATTTTTTTTTTTCATGCTTTCCACTTAAGTATAAGCACAGTAATCAGAGTAATGAATGTCATCTCAGAAAGGTAATTTTAAATTTCACTAAATATGATAGATACTCAATTTGATTATAAAATTTACTTTAACAAAAGCAAGTATGATTAAGCCATATCTGCCTCATTCATCTTATCTTATAGGCTAATTTTAAAGATTGCATAAAATAATTTATGTGGAAATTCTTTGCAAATCATTAAACATTAAAAATGTAAATCATTCTATATAATTTAACCCATAACGCATTGGCATTTTTAGTTTCTTTTTTTCAGAAAGATTTATAACACCACATTTGAACTTATGATCCAAGTTAGCTTCTACTTTTAGGTTCAACTGAGCTTAGCATTTGGAAAAGCTGGAATATGTAATCTTATGGGAAAAATATTTTCTATATTAAAATGTTTATAACCCCTTCTATATAGTCTTCTCATTTCTAAAAAGTGGAGAGGTCATTTTCTTTTTCTCAGTGGTAAATTGCCCCTGGTTAAATCCCCAGTACCTACCCCACATTCCCCCCAAAAAGAGTTTATTGTTGCCCTCTATCACATCTAACATCTTTTGCAAAGCTAAAATTTTTTATCCACATTTTTATTGGTGCATTGGAGTTGTGCATAATGATGGGATTTCTTGTTATATATTCACACATGCACATAATATAATGGTATAATTTGACCAATATTACTTCTTTTATGGTTTGAATGAAAGATGCCCCCGAAAAGCTCATGTCTGAGACAATGCAAGAAGACTGAGGGTGAAATGATTGGGCTGTGAGATCATTAATCCAATCAGTGAATTGATCCCCTGATAGGGATTACCTGGGTGGTAACTGAAGTCAGGTAGGGTGTAGTGATGGAGATGGGTCATTGGGGGCTTGCCTTTGGAGAATGTATTTGGTGAGCTGAGCTTAGTTGGTCTCTGTCTCTGTTTCCTGGTGTGATGTTGGGAGTCACTTTCCTTCACCACACCCTTCTGCCTTGATGTTCTGCCTCACTTTGATCCCCAAGGAATAGAGCCGACCGTCTATTGATTGAGACCTCTGAAACCCTAAGCCCCCCCAATTTTTCCTCCTCTAAAATTGTTCTTGTCGGGTCTTTCAGTCACATCAGCAAAAAAGCTGAGTAAAGCAACTTCCCAGAACTTCCTCCCTCACTGCCCATATCCCATCCCTTGATCCATTTCCTCTACTGATCTCCCTTGGATTTTCATGAGATCCATCCCCATCTTTCTTTTCCATTCCCTCCCTAGCTTCCACATATGAGAGAAAACAAAGCTCTGGACCTCTGAGTTTGACTTATTTCACAATATGGTGGCCTCTAGTTCCATCCATTTTCCTGCAAGTGACATAATTTCACTTTTCCTTATGGCTGAATAAAACTCCATTGTGTACATGTACCACATTTTCTTTATCCATTCATCCATTGATGGATACCTAGGCTGGTTCCATAACTTGGCTATTGTGAATTATGCTGCTATAAAGAAAGGTATGCATGTACCCACTGTAATAAGATGACTTTATTTCTTCAGGTTAAATACCAAGGAGTGATAGTTAGGTCGTATGGTGTTTTGAGGAATCTCCATACTTATTTCCGTAGTGAAAAGGTTTTCATAGCCTAAGGTCATATTTCTTTTTTAGTTCTGAAAACAGATTGAATCATATACACCAAACATGACATACAAATATTTCATTAATGAAAATAGAGTTGGTGATTCAAATTTTTTATTTTACTGAAACTACTGAAAGATTCATAAAGCACATGAGAAAACCATTGTGGTTAAATATCAAGTTCATTGACATTTGATAGTAGGTGAGGTTTATAAAACAGGAATATGCTAGGTAGGAAAAGTTTCACTCACAAATTTTAGCTCTTTCATCATCTTTCTGTTGTCCTTGACTGAAATAATAAAACAATAATAAATAATAAAACAATACAAAGTACTTTATAAAAAAATAATAATGAAGTAATTCCATATCTCCAACTAAACAAATTTATGACACTCGTTTTTTTCCAATATATACATAATGCAGGTAGAACATAACGGTTTGTTTATTTGCTAATTCATTTGATTTGCAGCAGTGGGGGGAGGAACCTAGGCCCTGTGCTGGGCAAGCACTCCACCACTGAGCTACATGCCAACACGGAACATCAGTTCTAAGGAATCAAATAAAGGTTACAATGCACGTGTTCTTATCCATAGTATCCAACTAAAAAAAAGCAGCTTTACAAAATTTAGAAGCGTCTAGATATCTACAAATGTTGAAATAATTGTCATAAATGTAACTGCCTGGCACGTTTCCTTTTCACATGGAGGCTTTGATATTTTGTAAATACTATAGTAGCTCAAAATCGAACTCTTGATGTACAAATATATTATTGCTTAATGGAAATCATCCTTAGTACAATTCCCCATACATTCTCATGTCCATGGCTATTCCTCTCAATCCCCAGAGGTTTTTCAGCATGAAGAGCCCAATCATAAAAGAGGAAAAACTTCACTCAGAGCCAATACATGCAGTTACAAAGTGTTCTGTAGAGGTTAAAAGACTGGTATGAATGTGGTCCACAGAATATAACCTGCAGTGATAGTGCCAGAGAAGACAAGAATTTGAATGAGTCTAGGTTGGAAAACAAATTATCTTGAAGGAGATTGCTTGAAGGCAATCTCCATGGGTCAGAGCAGAGAGCTTTTTCTTGGGGGGGGGTGTTGTGTAGAGAATCATCGCTACCACTTTTGTCTTTCCTTTTATTTATTTATTTTTTTAGATAACTAGGTGATTTTGTGGTTTGGAATCTGATATTTTTCCACAAATTATCTTTCAGAAAGTGGAAAATGTTCTCATTAATTGAGCAGGAATGATAAACCATGTTAACAGGTATCTTTCTCAAAATCCATTATAGCTTTGAATCAAATTCAAGACATTAATAAGAATACTATCTCTCATATTTATTTTCAGTCTGAATTCAATGTCTATAATGTCTAGCTGATGTCAACATTGGAAGAAAATAATATCATAGTTTTAAAAATGTAGTCCTATTAATATTTCTTTAAGAGGCATTGACTTAATAAAGACCATCAGTAAACATTTCATCAAGAAAACACATTTGCATCTCCAAACATACTTAACTTACATACCAAAAAACTTGAATTTAAGGTGAAAAATTACACTAGCCTCAAATGTAAGGTTGGTAACGTAACACATAATTGTTATAACCACCAATACAATTGAATGACTAGGGTTTATGTGCCTGGTGTTGAGCTAGATGATTTATATTCATTATCTCTTGCCATATTGGTAGCAACTGTATGAATTCCATATTATTATTACCATTCTGCAGGTGACAAAACTAAATCTATAGCAGTGAAATAATATATTCAAGGTCACCCAGCTAGGCTGTGACAGAAAAGAGAAGTGAACTTATGTGAATCTTCATTCATTAAGTCAGGCAAGGACTTATATTTACAAAGATTAGGAGAAGTTCCAGCACAGAAAGACAAATACCGCACATTCTCTCTTACATGTGAAGGTGAAAAAAGCTGATCCCATAGAAACAGATTAGAATAGTGATGGCCAAAGGCTGGTAATAAGGGAAAGAAGAGGTGAAGCAGAGAGAGGATAATTAATGAGCCCAAGGGTGTAGCTGAATAGGAGGAATAACTTCCAACATTGTATAGCACTGTAGGGTATATCTGGTTGCCAATAAGTAATTGTATATTTCAACATAGCTAGCAGAAAGTTTGAATCTTCCCAATACAAAGGAATGACAGATGAGGTGGTAGATAAGTCAGTTACCTTTCTCTATTGCATACTTTGAATAGTTTATTTTTTTAATTATAGCTTTATAGTTATACATTGTAGTTGGGCTCATCCCAACAAAGTACATTTTTTTCCAAAAGCAAGAGGAAGGGGCTGAAGTGGTGCCTCAGCAGTTGTGGTACTTGCCTGGCATGCACAAGGATAAGAGGTCAAACCCCAGCACCATGTACCCAGCAAAGTCTTGAAGCAATGAAGGCCACATGAAAAACTAAATAAAATTGATTCTCTCTCTCTCTTTCTCTCTCTCTGTACCTCTCTCTTAAAAAAAAAAAAAAGCAAGAGGGACAGTGAGAGAAGAAAGAGAAAATTAAGTTTATTTAGCTTTTCATGTGGCTTTCATTGCTCTGACACTTCATTGTGTACATGGTGCTCGGGTTCAAACCTATGTCCTTGCGCATGCCAGGGAAGCACTGTAACCACTGAACCATGACTCCAGCTCCCAAAAAACTACTTTCAATTTTGAATATCTCTCAAACTCCCATGAGTTAAAGCCTTAGTCCCCATTATAGTGCACCTGAGGCGTACTAGAATCTTTTATAGGAGGGGCTTAATGGGAGGTCTTTATGTCATCAGGGGCATACCCTCAAAAAGGACTGTGGGACACTAAGTCCTCCCTGCTCTTTTGCTTCCTAATGGTGAGGTGAGCAGTTTTTCTCTACCACATACTAGAACCATGATGCACTGTCTCTCCCTAGGCCCCAAAGTCACAAGGGCCAATAATTCATTGACTGGAACCTCTAAAATGTAAACAAAAATGAATGTTTTCTCTTAATATGTTGATTATATACATTTTTTGTAGTGACAATGGACTAACAATCTGGTCATTATACAATATGTTCATGTATTGAAATACCACAACATACCTAATGAATATGTACAACTGTTAAAGTTCAATTAAAAACCATGTGTAAGTATGTACATGGGCATTTTTTAAAATTTTCTTACTTTAAAAGATACTTTTTTCTAATTAATTCAGAGTTATAACTTGCTCACCAAGCTGTGTGTCTTCAGGATTTTCTGCCCAAATGAAGTTCGTTATGTTTTGTGTTCTTTAATTTACACAAAAATGTCAAATGACCTTGCATTATACTGGGTGTTGCAAATTTTCCTAGAATTTCAGGGAAAAGGTTTGTTGTTACCTCATTTGATTGGGGATAGGGTCATTAAGGTAAGGATTTAAATTTAACCTAGAAAAGGATACAATTTTAATTGGGAAGGTAAAGAGAAGGGGAATAATATAGGGTATTTTGGGATTTGCACAGGGAAAAAAAATATAAGACACACTTGAGGGGGTTTCCTAACAATATAGGACCTGAAAGGCCAATTTGTGGAAACTTCAGAACAGTATATTAAAGTGGGAAATCTATGGTCATTAAGCTATGAGGAACCATAAGGATATAGAAGGAAAACAACATAACTATACATAGGATGCTTATTCTGGCATTGGTGTAAATATTTTTGAGTAGGTAATATGATTTTTAAAAGACACAATAAAGAAACTATTGAGACCAGGCTTGAACTATACTTGTTTAGAAATACTAGTAGTTGAGAAAAAAAAGGGAGAAAATTATCACTGAAACTGCATAGATGATTCTTCCTTCCTGGGAATACTCATTGTTTGTTTTGTTTTGTTTTCAGATTTAAATTTTCCCACATAGTCATAAAATTTAAACACAAGAGGCTTCTGGAATTTAACGTAGAGCTAATGATTTTGAGAATTATCCAAAGACCTTGAATGATGATCTTCATAAAGATAAATCAGAGAAATATTTTGGCAACTCTTTCTACTCTCATAAACTCACAAAAAAAGATATATCTACTCAAACATACATATTCACACCTATAGGAAAATATCTCTCAAGTCTACAGTTACTATTGGAAGCTGTATGTAGAACATTTGGCTCTAAAATCATACACACAATTATTAAAATCTTTTTTGCACATAGATCTTCAAGATGTTCTATTTTTAGAATTTTTAGGAAGAACTCACAGACAAATTAGTAGGATCAGATATCCACTAAATAATAGTCTTGAAACTCTACAAGCTTGTTGATGCATTTGAATTCTAAACTGTAAGGAAATCAAAAGGAACTCACACATCCTTCAATTTCAAATTGTTCGGCCTACCAACTCCGTGGAATCAGTTCCAGTAGGGTCTTATTTTTTTTTTTTAAACTCTTTTTTTTTTTTTTTAAGAGAGAGGGACAGTGAGAGAGACAGAGAAAGAGAGAAACAACTTTATTTAGTTTTTCACATGGCCTTCGTTGCTCCAACACTCAGTTGTGTACGTGGTGCTGGGGTTTGAACCCGGGTCCTCGTGCTTGCCAGGCAAGCACTGAAACCACTGAGCCACCGCTCCAGCCCAAGGGTCTTACTTTTTGTCTAGATCTGTGTGTTATTTGACAATTAATAAACAATTTTTAACTAGGTATTTTTAGGACACATTCTTTTTAATTCTTACCCATTCATGTTTCATTAATAATTTGGTGTTAGATATTTTCATGTCTTTGGTATAAAATCATCTTTCAGCTTATTATTACTGTAAATTTTAGTCAGTTTATCCAAATAAACTATAATTATTTTTGTCACTAACATAATTGCTTTTAAACTGTTATTAACTTCTAGCAATGTTATCATTATTAATATCCTTAGAAACCTGCCACCTCATTAAAATAATTCTTATTTCTTAATATACATTTTCTAGCTAAAACTTCTTGTAGCACATGCACTCCTGTCCTAACTTGTTTGTATTCCAAACTTGGTAACATCAGTACTAGGGTTAGCTTCCATTCATTCGTATGTACATTAACAGTTACAATGATAAGATCATTAAAGGTCACCAAGACATTTACAGAACCTTTCACTACACCTTGGAAAATATATACCCCTAACACATAAAGCTGGAAAATCATTCATTCTAAAATTATCAGAACATATGAGAGGTTTTAATGATGTAGGTTTACATGAGCCATAAAGCTCAATTATATTTAGTAGCATATTAATGTAATCATCTCACATGTGGTTTTATATTTTGCCAGCAACAGCACATCTACATTAAAAGATCCATATTAAGATTTTAAAGATCATTTAGCACAACTCTATACTTATACATAGGAATTCATAGAAAAAAATTTACATTACATTTTTCTAATAAAAGGGAGCAAAGGTGTTTTATAAATTACGTGTTCATAACAGGGAAAGACATTAATCAGCTTTCAAAAGCTAAATTTGTCTCAAGCTCATTATTATTCAAAGCAGTGAATTTTCCCTGGTAACATGTCACAGAGGGAATAAGAAACGGAAGTCCTAATGATAGCCTAGCAATTTGGCATGAGATTTAATTCAGTAACCTGAGGTTTATGCACATAAGACTGATTATATGCACAAAAGTTCAATTCTAGAAGCATTTCATAAATTAAAGGAATGCTCTGTATCTCAATAATACAAAACGTGATTCAGTATATACTGAAATCAAGAAGCAGTTACAGTATAACACTTTAAGTATAAAGCAATCATTAATTTTCCCCACACTAAAGCATGCAGCAAAAACATGCACAATTTCCCGTTACGCCCAACATTGAAAAATGACAACAAATTGGAGACTTGCAGCACTTACATTGATGAAAATTGGGATGAAGTCAGGAAGGAATAAGCATTGAGAAAGGAGTAGCAGTTAAACACAGGCTAAGTCTGACTTTGTATCCAATAATTTTATAAAGCCATTGATAATTAGATGTACATATCTCTACAGATATTTGTTTCACAGAATAAAAGAAAGAAAACTGGACATCCACAAATTTTAAAATTTAACATTTATTAGAAAGATAAGGATAATCTAAATAAATCTAAATAATCTGATTATAATGCTATAATGTTCACTAACTCTTTTGGTATTAAAGTGATTTAAAATAATAAAAACTCAAGTATGTTGAATGGTGTAGCTAACGATCAGTTCTAGCAGATTTGCAGTCATTCCTAATTTATCACTAAGAATGTTAATCATGTGCATACAGCCAACATTCATGCTCAAGTTCTTCATTTTCTAATGGCAATCTGTGATTATTTCAGATAAAAGCCCTCCAAAATGCAGATTGTCTCATAGTGGAAAATACTATTTACTGAAGCTTGGTGAAGAGGACTTTAAGGAGTTGTCCCCGTGAGGAAACAAGGAAGGCAGGACTCAACAGAGGAAATCCTGCACTGTGGTTGATGCCAAGTCTGGGTCAATCCCAAAAGGAGCCCTGCAGCTGGGATAACACTTGAGTATGCTTCCGGATTGGGAAAGGAGTAGGTTCATATCACCCAGTTATAGGCCATGCGTCACCTATGGGAAGCAACATATGCTAAGGGAGAATTCCCTGCCAGGGAGAGGTATGCTCAGAGAAGGATGTAGATGTGTACCGTCAGCAAACAATATTCCCAGCAGCATGGAAATGGTATGTAGGTGAAGGATCAGACCATTCACCACATCCGGGTCAGGTTGCCACATCTAAACCAACCAGTACATTAGGCATGGTCTTCTGTTCCAAGCCTTTTCGTTGCTATTGGATGCATGTCCAGATGAATTGGTCTGTTTTCACCCAAAATAGAGCACGAAGGATTGCCAAGGACTTAGGCATAGCAATCACTTAAAGGTTTATAAACTCATCTAAGTATGAGAAATGACCAGTTTTTCAAATAACAATCACAGAATCAGCAATGATATAACAATATTTCTATGCTTATTTGGTGCTTACTGTCTAGGTACTATGTTAAATACTTTACAGTCTCTCTCATTCAATCCTAATTACAATTTATGAGATAGTATTACTTTTCTGTTGCAGATGGGAAATTGAAAGCGAGAAAAAAAGTATATATCTAATATATCTAATATTATACAACCAATAACTCACAGAACTTGAAACAAAGTGTGTCAGGGTTTTGTGTTTTAAGAACTTTAATAAGCAACCTACAGAGTCTGGCTTATTACTGTTACTACTTGACACTTGAATGGAATGCTTTTGATATCTTAATTTTAAGTGTTAAATTATATCCACTGTACAATAAATATTGTAAAATTGACTTGATGTTAATTTAGAGGTCATATGTCCAATGACTTTAACTCTTCAGAACATTGTTGGGAACCACACCAGTATAAAAGACTTTGTGTTCTGGTAGAATTAGAGAGCTAAGATAGAGACAGCCGTTGAAAGCAAGCAGCATAGAACCTAAGAAAAGAAACAAAACAGGCAAAACCCGAAGAAATCCGCTTACTGCCAGAGTCAGTCTTCAGGACATCCTTTAGAAAGGAGAAATCCAAGCACAGACAGCGTTCACCCTAAAATGAGGAACCAGAAATCAATGCTGGAGGGAATAAAGCTGGCTGGAAGTTGCTCAGATATGTACTGCAGAGGGAGGAGCTGAACAAAAACTCCAAACATCTGGAGGGGGGTCTACTTGAATCTTTGATGGAGTACTCTCCTGAGTGAGAAGTAATTACCCAAGGCCAGAGAAAGAACCAGCCATAAAGATTTTAAATAGGGGCTTGACTGGTGGCTTGGCGGTTACAGCGCTTTGCCAGGTGAGTGTGAATACACAGGTTCAAATCCCAGCACCGCGTGTACAACTGTCAGAGCAACAAAAGCCATGTGAAAAACTCAATAAAAATTGATTCTCTCTCTCTCTCTCTCTCTCTCACTGCTGTCCTTCTTTCTTGAAAAAAACAAAAAAGATTTCAAATGCACACAGGGTTGAAGGTAGTTTGTGTCTCCACAGCACAATGGAAGGACCTTGTAAGGCAAGATAGATTCTAGAGAATGCAGTCATGCCCTGCATAACGTTTTGGTTGATGATGTACCACAGATACAATAGCAGTCCCATAAAAGTAGAACTTCTACTGCTGGAATGGTGGCTTGGCCGTTAGGGCGCTTGCTTGGCATGTGCAAGTACACAAGTTCGAACCCCAGCACCATCTACACAGCAAAGCTTCAAGCAATGAAAGCCACATGGAAAACTAAATAAAATTGATTCTCTCCCCGCCCACCATTATCCCTCTCTCTTTAAAAAAAAGTAGAACTTCTAGTGACGTCACAGTCCTCTTAGTTTGCAGGTACATACTGTGATATTCACAAATCAATAGAATCACCAAACAATGCATTTCTCAGAGGCATCCTCACCAATGAGCAACAAGTTTATATACTCAGAAGAATATTACTTTAGTTGTGAGCCTAAATTGGCCTTCTAGTACAAGCCAACTTTAATAACATTCAAGCCTCAATGATATCAGTAAATTAATTGCATGCCAGAGCAAATTCTAACAATGTTGAAAGAAAGACAATAAAATCCTAAAACCAACAAAATAAAATTTACAATGCCAGGCAACCAGTCAAAAAGTACCAGGTATAGAAAGTGCCAGAAAATACAATTAATTCCAAGAAGAAAATCAATCATTGGAAATAGACCTAGCAGGTGTGATGAAAACTAGAAAACAAAAGTATTAAACAGCTATAAAGTTATGCCCCATCTGTTTAAAATAGGTAGAGAAAAGTATTAGCATGATTACTCCAGAAAAGAGAAGATTAAGAGGAAAGTCCCAAATTCATCCTCTAGAGCAAGATTGACTCTGGAAAGGCTGGCAAGCTTTATTTTAGTAGGCCAGATGATAAACACCTTAACTTTATAGACAATATTTCTGTTGGGACTATTCAACCCTGACCCTTTGGCAAAAGCAATTAGAGATAATATGCAAATGAATAGGTGTAACTCTACTGTAATAAAACCACGTTTCATAAAGGAGATAGAAGACCCCTGGGCTATAGATTCACTGACCCCTTTCTAAAGATAAAAGTACAGCACCAGAAATGAAAATGCCCTGAACAGAATTCAGATGAGATTGCATAGGAGAAAAGACCAGTAAAATTATCAAGTTAACTATTCATAATGAAACTTAAATAAAAATATTTTTAAAAAGGAAAATAGTCACTAATTACATTAGTTCCCATCATCCAGTTTTACCTCCCATGATTTCAGTTACCCACAGTCCACATGTATTAGATGGAAAGTTCCAGAGTAAAGGGTGCACCATTCTGAATGGTGTGATGAAATCTCTCTTGTCTCATTCCAACCTACTTGAGAAGAAACTCTTCCCGTGGTAGAGTGCCCAGTCTGCATATGTGACCCATGCATTGGTCACTTATCTGTCTCAGCTATCTTAAACTATCCCGGTGTCAGTATCACAGGGCTGCTGCTCAGGTAATCCCTATCCAAATGCCTGGATAATTCATCTCACTTTATATTGTTCCTTAGGCATCGAACCATCTCACATCATCACAAGAAGGGTAAGTACAATATACAACTAGACATTTAACAAATTTAACTGTCACAGTTACTATGAACAGCAATATATATAGTGTATGTAAATAGAGGTCAGCACTATCCGCAGTTTTAGTCATCCACATGGGGACTTGGAAGGCACCACCCCCCCCAATAAAGTGGACTACCATACCACAGACTGGGTAAATTATAAACAAAATAAGTATATTTGGCTTACAGTTCAGGAGGCTTTGAAGTCCAAGAGCATTGTGCCAGTGTCTAGGGTGGGCCTTCATCCTGTGTCATAACATGGTATAAGAGCAAGCAGGTATGCGGTAGATAGAAAGACAAAAAAATTGGGCAGAATTTATCCTTTTTATCAGGGAACTTCTGAGGTAATTTACTTGTTCCTGTGATAAGGGAATCTTTCAAAGGACCCACATCTTAATATTATCACAATGGCTATTAAATTTCAGTGTGAGTTGCAGAGTTGGGGAGCATTCAAATCAGAGCAGCTACCTTTAGGGCTATACCAAGCAATCTAAATATATGAAATTGCAGTCCCAGAGGAAGAGAGGGAGGGGACAGAAAATACATATGAAAAAATAATGGCTGATTTCTTCTCAAAATGTGTTAAAAACAAATCTACAGACCTAGACAGCTTTACAAGCTTCACACAGATGAGGAAATTAATGCTTTGGGTTGTTAATTTTTCTAGAATCCAACTTTTTTTAACCTATTTGTATACTTCATGCTAAATTTGCTAGAATGAGTCTCATTTCCATGAGAGGAGTAAAAATATTATTTACTGACAAATCAGTACATTATCAGGTACTGTGCAAGACCTCACCTTATATACTCTTGTATCATCACAACATCTCTTTTAGTAAGAATTATTTCTCGCCCCTCCCCCATTTTACAGATGAAACTTAAGAGTAAACATAGAATGCTTAGATAATAATTTAAAAAGACACAAACACAGGTCTTTTGGATTTATAGGCAAAGTAAACCTTTGGAGCTTGGTTATGTGCATGGAGTATCCAAAAAAGAAATTGCTATGTATGCTATGCAGCTAGAAACCATATCTGAATTGCAAACTCACTGAAAAAGAAGGAAAGTAAGGCCTTCAAGTTAACCTTTGGGGCAAGGAATTGCTGGCACCATTCAAATTACTAACAATATATCTCAAGGGTAGTATAAGAATTCCAGTACAGTTAAAACTTAGAATAGTAAAATCATGGAATTGTGAAATTACTTACAGATCATAATTACTTACAGTTGGAAAAATCAGAATATAACCTAGAAGGTTAAATCATTTACCCAAAATAACATCATTGGTTATTGACCTTTTTACTAAGCCATCCCCCAGTTCTGTGCCAGAATATATAAATTATTCATACAGAAAGACAAACCCAATTTTGGCAGGGCAGAGATGTGAATTGATTAAGGGATATGATTTATGAATCTAGACAGGTATCCAGATTGCCTTATCTCAGCTGTCCTTCTGGGAAACCTACTATTATGAACACCTAAATTGATCCCAGTTCCATCCATTCAACAGTCATTGGCTATCTCACAGGTAGGAGAATATCTCATGTGACACGATGCAAAATACTGAGAATCAAAGAATGTTAGAAAGGAAATTAATATTGAGATCATTTTCCCTTGTTTGCCAGATATAATATAAGCCAAGAGTATGTGATCACACGCTTGAGGATTAAATACAAATCATGCCCCATTTTAAGCAAATTCTCAGCAGCATACATCTCAACCACACAGACATATGTTCATAGGTACACATGCTCACACATACACATGCACACATGCTCTTATATAAGCCTCTTGAAGGCTACATTGTTCTCTGTATTTCCAACACTTTGTTCAGTAGATGATATTACACATGCTCAGTATTCATTGAAAAATAAAAAAGTAGGTGGATAAGCACAAAAACATAGAAAAATGGCTGTATAATAATGTAATAATCTACCTTTTCATTTTTAGCTTACTGAGGTCTCTGACAAATAATTATATACATTTAAGGTGTATGATATACTGTGTTCATATACATTGTGAAGTTAATCACCACAGTGATGCTAATTAATATGTCCATCACCTTCATGGTTACCTTTGTGTGTGCTTGTGGCTGTGTGCATGTGTTGTGTATGTGTGTGGTGAAAACAGATATATCTTTTAGCAAATTTAAAGCATACAATACAGTATTATTAACTACAGTCACATTGCTGGGCATTAGGTGCCCAGAGTTACTCATCCTGAATATTTGAAGCATTGTAGCCTTCATCTCCCTATTTCTAGCATCGCCCATCCCCTGGCAATCACCATTTTACTATCTACTTCTATGAGTTTGACTGTCTTAGGTTCCACGAATGGTATTTATCTTTATGTATCTGTCTTCTTTTGCTTAGCAAGTTTTCCTCCTTTTTATCCATATTGTTGCAAATGGCAGGATTTCATTATTTTACAAGTTGGAATGGCATTCTATGTGATGTGTGTATAAGCACATATTCATTACATCTACATATGTACATATACTCATATACCTACAAGCAAAATACGTATGGTTATATATATATAGGCACACACATGCATACAGATACCTGGGTTGTTCCTTATGTTGGTTATTATTGTATAATGCTGTGCTGAACCTGGGAGTACAGAGAGCTCTATGAGATATGGATTTGTTTCTTTGCATACACACCCAGAAGTGGTTTTCTGGATAATTAAGGTATCTCTAATTTTCTGAGGCTCCTCCGTATTCTTTTACGTAACAGCTATACCAAGTTAAATTCCCACCAACAGCAGGCATGGCTTCCCTTTTCTCCACATACTTGTCAGTACTTATCTTTCTGTTTGTTTTACCAATTTCTTTTCAAGATAGCTTGTTATCTATGTACAGAAATGCCACTTATTTTTGTGGTTTGATTTTCTTACTCTTCAACTGTACTGGTTTCATTTGTCCATTCTAACAGTTTCTTTAAGGGAGGATATGTTGAGTCTTTGGTGTTTTTTTTTTTTTTTTCATGATCCTGCTATCTGCAAAATCAAACTTTTTCCTTTCTGAGTTAGATTTTTGAAAATTGCTCTGATGAGGACTTCAGGTATTCAATAAAAGTGGTAAGAGTGGCATCTTCCTTGCTTTGTCAGTTCGTAAAGGGACACCTTTCAGGTTTTCCCCATGGATAATGATGTTAGCCATAGGCTTTTTACATAGGGCCTATATTGTGTTGAGGTCAGTTCCTTTGCTTATTCTGCTGAGAGTTTTTATAGTGAATATTCACATTTGTCAAATGGCTTTGGTGCATTTACTGAAATGATCATGTGGCTTTTGACTTTCATTCTGTTAATATGCTGTGTCGTATTGATTAATTTGCATGTGTTGAATAATCTTTGCATCACAGGGAAAAGTTCTTGACATTGTGCATGATCCTTTTAATGTGCTATTGAGTCTAATTTGCTAATGTTTTATGGAGGGTTCTGGCTCCTATGCTCATCAGGAGTATTGGCCTGCAGGTTTTTTTTTATTGTTGGTTGTTTTTTTTGTGGGGGGCGGGGAGGGGGAAACCTTTGGCTTTGGTATCACAGTGATGGTGGTCTATAAAATCAACTTGGAAGTGTACCCTCTTCTTTCATTTCTTAGAAGAGTTTGACAAAGACCCTTATTAACTCTGAATGTTTGGTAACCTGCTTTTACAATACTAAATTATAGTAGATAGTAAATAGCAATAATATATAGCATGTACAAATTTATTTTCACATGCTAGTCATTATACATAGTGCTTTTATGCATTTTTAAATTTTTTTCAATTATTGTGTTGAGTTCTGGACAAAATAAGAGGTTTATTCACTTCTGGGTTAGAGTGTACAGGTCTTAATTTTTTTTAAATCACAGAAATTTTAGGATACCAACAAGATCCGTCAAAAGATTACACATGACTTCCAGGTCTTATATTTGCATTGGCAAATCATAGTGATCATTAAACGTCAGCAACTCGTTTTTTGCACTAATAGCAATAATAGTAGCTTTGAGCTTGTCTTCCCTTCTCTGTCTGAGAGTGAAAGTGTTAAGCAAGTTTGAGCCAGTACGCTAGTGATGTTCTCTCAATTTATTTCAATTTACTTTGGAAACTCGTGAAGTAATCCTGATCATTTTTTCTAATCCATAAGGCTGGGAGAACAGAGGTAAATTTTAATAATTATATTTACTTAATGCCTTCCTGGGATTTAATCTACACTACACTAAAAACTTCACTTAGTAGCAGAAGGGAATGCCTTGGCACATATGTAGGCTCTAATGGAAGAGAAGTCTCCTTCCCAAGTGGCGTATGTCTCTGGGCACCATTTGTCTTGCTACCTCAGACATCGGTCCCTGAGGGGAGGGTGGGACAATCCACTGGATTATCCCCCGTGAGCCCAGGAGATGAGTGCCATGAGTGCCGAAGGCTGGAACCCGGGTCCCCCCCTCATCTGGGGACCCCTTCCCTCCCAGCCAGGGAAACAGGCAACCACACGCAGCTGATGGCAGCTCAGAATCTGTTTATTATCAAGGCACTCAGGCTTTTTATAGCGAGGGGAGAAGCCAAGGAATCAATAATCCTTCTAAGGGAGTTGCCAGGGGTTATGCAGAGTACAGACAAACAACTAGGTAACAGCCTGTGGTTAGCACATTCCAACACACCCTAATCTTTTTTGCATAACAATTAGGAAGCTTAACAAAGCACGACCTAGCAGCCCTTCCTGAAGGAACTTATGGAAATAGTAATAAGATCACTCTAGAGCAGCTGATGAAATGGAGACCCCAACAGCTTAAACAGAGACAGCGGGAGAGAAATTGAAAACAGAAATGGGATTTACATTTTGATACTCATCCTTCTCTAAAACACTTGTACTCTGGCCAACACAAAGTTACCAAATCCTGATTAAAGTAGTGACCCATCCTTTTTAAAATTATCATTAATTTGTTAATATTTGGTTATCTGCATAATAAGGAAAATGAAAACAACACGTGGCTTAGGCTCTCATCAAGGACAGGCAAAATGTTCTCTTAAAACTTGTGATCATCTACATACACCAACCATATGAAGCAAGCACTCTGGTCATTCAGAGAAACTGAGAAGCAGTAAATAATTGGCTTGAGATCTCAAATCTTTAATTAGCAAGCCCACGATGTTGGGTTCTGTGTGCTCTTCCCACTCCCACTGACCCATTGATTTCTCTACTATTCCACTAATGTGCACTGTCCTCTGCTTGGCCTTTCTTGTTCGTAATGCAATCTGATCAGGAGTGCAACACAAAGCTAAGCTCTGCAGCAGCATCCACCAACAAAAGTCCCCTAACATTGTCATGGTGATGCCGGGGATGTGGCTGTCAGGTTCGTGTAGACAAGTTTTATTATAGAAAGCACAGAAAATAAAGCAGGGGAAAAGAGCAGACTTCCCCCAGAGTGGGGGGAAGGGGACAGAGCCGATGAGGCAGTGAGGTTTGCCCCTTTTATATGACAACTTCTCCTGGATTGGTCACTGCTTCCCTGCCCCTGTACAGGCGCTGGGAATTCTGGTCCAGTCTCTGATCCAAGCATTAGGTTCTTTGATCCATGCCTTAGGCACCGAGAAAGATTGTGGTTCCTTGCTTAGCAGCAGGGAGTGTCTGCATCTGGGCTTATCTTCTCAGACCCTCATTAGCATTGGGGGATGTCTTTGCCTTCTCGGAAAAGATGATCTCCTTATCAACCCACATTGCTCTGCCTACGCTGAACTGCCTAACTTTTTCTGCCTCAATAGGAGAAAATAAGGTACAAGCTGTTTTCCCCCCCTTTAATTTCACATGTTTCAGGATCTAGCGATTAGTCTACACACATTACCTTGTCTAGAAGCCTGAAGATGAATTTACAAGAAAAATTTGGGGAAAATATAGAGGAATCAGAACTTGCTACATACAAATTTTTGCTTTTCTTAATCTCCCTACCCAGTAGAAATTTCTAATGTAAAAAATGGTCTTAGAGGGCTGGAGCAGTGGCTTAGTGGTTACGATGCTTGCCTGGCACGTGCAAGGATGTAGGTTCAAACCCCAGCACCATGTACACAACAAAGTGATGGAACAATGAAAGCCACATGAAAAACTAAATAAAATTTATTCTCTTTCTTTCTCTCTACTAAAAAAATGAAAAGAAAAATGAAATAGAATAAAAATTGAATAAATGTTGTGACTATAATGTGCCTTTTGTTACTTAAATATTTAAGGCATGACTAATGACCATCTCGATAGATTTCTAAAAACCTTAAAAGCATGGTCTCAGAGAAAGCCTAATCTAAAAAATAGTTGTAAATATATATTTAGAGAGAAAAACATGTCTTTAAAATAATTGGATGACTTTTTTCAACCTAAGTATATTAAATCTGATGCATAAAAAGGCAGAAAGATTAAGAGTGTTGTATCAGCAAAGAAGTTACTAGAGTTGATTAAAGCAGCCAGATATTGGTCATATTATAAAAGAAGACTCCTGGTTCCCCAATTGTCTTCTAATGGAAAACAAACTGAGGAAGCTATTCAGCTTCTAACACAACTTTTTTTCCCCTAATGTCAAAGGGAAGATGCTTTGAGCCAAGAACATAGAGTACAGAACTGCAGACCACTGAAGAGCTACACTATCATCAACAATCGGGAGTCACTTCTGTTATGGAAAAAAGCACAGTAGCCTTGAGAGCAGCTTTCAGGGAATACTAATATGCCCTAGTCATGGAACATTCCCTTCCTCCAAAGAACAATTGGCAATAATTTTCCCTGTGAGATTTCAGCATTGTTATGGAGCAGTGACAGTATGTATCTGTGTGTCTCTTGTTCTTCCACTTTTGGAATAGAAGCATCATTGTAACCATCCTATCCCTGTATCACCATTTTGTGTTAAATATTCAGTGGAAGAAAAACATTCTTTTTTGTATCTCTGGGTTCTGGATCAAGAAGAGTCACATCTGGGCCATTTCTAGGCATAATGCAAATCACAAAGTCATAGATTTTAACATTAATGCTATAATCAGTTAAAACTTCTGGTATCCTGGGATAATGGTTAAAGATGCCTGGAAGGGATATAAATATTCATTATAGAACATTTGTGGCAGAATTCAAAACCACTTACAAAATTTTCCCTCTTTTCATCCACACCTCTGTAATATAACTTTGCAGATCCATGAAGAAGCAAGAAGCTATTTCTCAAATCTGGATTAGCAAACATACACCAAGCAAAGTCCTAAGCAATGCTTGTACATTGAGGGTTGACCTCTCCTGCTGCTTTTGGAAAATTGTAGCTATTAACATGCAAGGAAGCCTGGGATGTTACCTTAACGAACAGCCTTATCAATCGTCATACATATTTAGGCAGTCTCATGAATCTTATTTACTACCCAGCATTTTCCATGAGCAAGTGGCCCCATGGAGATCAGCAGCTCTATCCTGTCCTTTCATGGCATGATTTGTACAGAGGCAGCAGGCACTCCACACAGGAAAGGCAGCAAAGACACAGCACTGACCAAGAACAACAATTGATCTAAGAATCACACGTTTCCAAAGAGATAAATCATATGCCTTAGGAATCTAATCATTATGTGTAATAAGGATGATATTTTTGGCCCCTTTATGTCATATTCTTTTGTCTACTTACTCAGTTTGGTCAGAACCTGTGAGGAGAAAACTGGTATTGTTTATTTGGCCCCTCGTATATCCCACTTATGAAGGTGAGTCTGTGATTCCCTCTTCTACACATACAATTAAGTTTCAAGACAATTGTCTACAACCTTTAAAGAACACAGGAAGATGTTGATGATGTTCAACACTATATTTAACTGAAACAATAACATTCATTACATAACAGGATTCTTTCCATGAAAATAGCTATTAGGGCTTTTAGATGCCCCTTTATAAGAATCATCACAAAGTCAACCTGGAATTCTGGTTCTAGAAAGATGAGAATCTTTTCGCCAACTATTTTATCTAACCATTTTTGATGATCATTTTTCTGACTGATCATCAAGCTGCTCATTTTTATTGTTTCATATCCAGCACAGCAGTGTTCTTCAGGCTGCCATTGACCTTGCCCATTGGTTATAATTACATGTATCACATAGTCACTTCACTGCTGGAAGACAGGAATGACATTGTCTGGAGTTACAATCTTCAACAAATCATAAGACAAAGATGAGAAAGGCAGGTGAGGAAGGCAGATATGATCCACCATTGGCTGTGTGATGTTATAGGTGGATGGAAGATCAAGAGATACATCGTTTGAAGTAGTTACTTGTGTAGTCATTGCTGGTCCTTAGCACCCAAAGCAATGTCTAATAGATAAAGTTATCTACCGTAGGACAACAGAAAAAGTATTGCCCTCATGGTTTGTGCTAGACCCTGGTGTCACCTGGATTAGCAGTCCATATATGTATTCTTAGAATGGAAACCTAATTGTACGTTCCCATGTATATGGCAATTATTCAGCCAAAATACAAACAGGGGAACACATTACTAACATTCAATGATGTAATACTGTTACAATTTCTTAGACTTCCTAGAAATGACATATACATCCCATGAAAGTAAATAAGAAGGGATCAAGGATATTTCCCATATACTTATCTTTTAGGACACACCTAATGGAATCCCGTGCTAAAGAGTCCACTGGTTTACATACAGGCAATTCTCATGTAATTGCAAAGACATTGGGTGCTCAGGGTCTTTGTCCAGCTGGCCTCTTGCTTTGCTGGCACTCCTGGCTGACTGGCTGGCTATGCTGATAGTGCAAGTCAAGGGATTATTAGATTGACCACATGCCCTCTGCTTTTGTTTCTTTGTTTTTGTTTTCTTTCGGGACAGAGATAGGAAAGTTGAGTGGGGCCCCAGAGATCTATGGAAAAAAAAAAAAAGAAAAGGAGGAGGGGAGAGAAATTTGCAGTGATAAGTGTTTTCTACTGTAAGAGTCATGAGAGAACATAAGAGTTTGATTCTGGCAGAAGCGAACTGGCAACGTGGGTCAAGAGTTAACCCACAGGGATGCCATGATCACATCTCCTGAGACATGTCTCTAAATTACATCAAAAACTTCTATGAAGGATGTGTAAGTATTATACCAACCCCCCCAAAAAATAAATTGTTATGAGATTTGTCTGTTATTTAATCTGATTTGCATGAGTGGTGATAAAGAAGCTCCTATATGTTTATGGTGAATAATATAAATTACAACCTTATATTTCAAAATATTTTAAATTTAAATCTCTAAATAGAAGAATTCAGGAAGTACTTTTAAATGTTGATGTTTTAAAATGGCTCTCTCTCTCAATTCCATAATTAAGAAGCAGAAAAAAAACCTGTAGTAACAATTAAATAAACATTATTTAGATAAGATATTGTTAAGATAGCACGTATACTGATTTTAATACAGATCTGTCACCCAGTTTTTCAAAAGAAATACTAGCCCTTTAACTATTTTTATTTCAAAGGGATTAGATGGGAAGAGGATATGAATTGAACTCAAAGTTGCTTAAATATTTCTAAAATTACATATTAAATTGACATGTCCTATTTGTTGCATTTTATATTTTAAGAGTAAAAAGATGTGATTAATCTCAAAATATATGATTTGTATTTATCTAATAATCTGTATGAATCTATCTTGCTTCAAAACTTCTCAAACCTTAAAATTTTTTAAATCTGATCGTAAGAACATCCTTAAATTGTCCCTTTAGAAATGTTTTCAATGACTTTTTTTTCCCTCCTGAAACCATAAAAGGTTAAACCTCCAACTGTGATTGGTCAATTCCACACACTTTTCTTCGGATCTGTCCGAATGTTCTTCCTTGGAGTGTTGGGCTTTGCGGTTTATGGGAACGAGGCTTTGCACTTCAGCTGTGATCCAGACAAAAGAGATATAAATCTTTTCTGCTACAATCAGTTCAGGCCGATCACTCCACAAGTAAGTTTTTCTGTGTGAGTATTAACATTGACTTCACTACACAATTTTTTAATGTGAAATAATATCAATAAGAGGAGTACTTTAACAAGCATGGTGTCAAGAATATTATTTTTATGTTAAGTGGCTAGATATTCAGAAAAACACTTTCAACTCCAGAATTCTGTTGTCTGTTGAAGCTATTATTGTACTCCAGACTTGTATTTAGAATATAGAAATTAAGTAGCTACTATCAAATAATTCATCATCAGTAATTGAAGACAATGGCAGTAAAATATAACCACATTTTCGCAACTACCATGTTTAAAGTTTTAAACATCTTAGTAATTAAATGTGACATGTCAAACTTTGCTATTCTCTTGATCTTCTATTTATTATTCATACGACTTATAAGAAACTTGGAATTTTTAATTTAGATTCTGTTGAGAATCAGCAAATTTTTAGTGTATTTTTAGTTACATGTTGAAAAATTGTTTTGACTAAAATATTTCTGACATACTTTAGGTATTCTGGGCATTACAACTAGCGATTGTCCTGGTTCCTGGAGCTATTTTCCATCTTTATGCTGCATGCAAAAGCATCAATCAAGAATGCATTCTTCAAAAGCCCATCTACACTGTGATTTATATCCTCTCAGTCTTATTAAGAATTAGTCTAGAGGTGATAGCATTTTGGCTTCAGATTCACCTCTTTGGTTTCCAAGTAAAACCACTTTTCGTGTGTGATGCTGGATCTCTTGGGGAAAAGATGACTATTATAAAATGCATGGTTCCAGAACACTTTGAAAAGACCATTTTTCTCATTGCAATGTATACATTCACTGTAATCACGGTGGTATTATGTGTTGCTGAGGTTTTTGAGATTATATTTAGAAGATTATGTTTTCTTGTTAGGCAATGACAAGCATTGATTACCTATACCATAGTGGTCGTTTTTATTTTATTCATCTTATTCAGTAAGTACCTCAATTTCAAACATATGTATGTTCTTAAAACTGGCATTGGTGTGTCTGAAATTTATGTCTACTATAAAATTTAATGATAAGTTCTAAGACAGAGACTGTCAAACATTTCATTCTATTTTAATTTTAGCATTTATTTTATTATAAAGTATACATAGAACTAATGTTAACTCATCAACATTAAGAGTATCATCTCTTTTCTCATATAAAACATTTTAATTGATCAGATCATTTTGTGGCCAGAGAAACTTTCATTATCTTTTAACCGAGTGGAAAGTTAATGTTCAGGGATGATAACTTATGTGCTCAAATCATGCAAACCAGAATCCAGATCTTCCTATTTCCCTTTCCTTTGAATCAAGCAATTTTAACATTGAGGATGTCATTATTTTTGCATTCTTTTTTTTTTTTTTTTTTAAAGATAGAGGGACAGCGAGAGAGAAGAGAAAGATAGAAACAACTTTATTTAGTTTATCAAGTGGCCTTTGTTGCTCCAACACTTAGTTGTGTACATGGTGCTGGGGTTTGAACCCGGGTCCTCGTGCTTGCCAGGCAAGCGCCGAAACCGCTGAGCCACCGCTCCAGCCCCAATTTTTGCATTCTTGTAAAATATAACTTATTGAACCACAAAAAGGTTATAAATTAATTATTAAAGAGTAATTTTGTAGTTTGATCACTAACTTGAAGAAATGGAATAATCACATTTTTAGTATTATATTCACATTGTTTTCTTGAAATTTTTAATATTAAACAATTTGGAAATATAACCACCAAATAAATTAAAAATGTTATGGATAATATTGTGCATGGTTTCCTGGTTTCTTTTCGGGCCCATAAGTATCCAGTAATAATAACCTTTACATTCAAGATTACAGAAATGGAAAATTAAGTTCATATTGTTAGCTATAACATTATTTAAAAGATAATTTCATATCAATTTAGTACATACTTTCCTATCTGCCTGTCTTACCAACAGTTATCTTCATTTTATATAATTAAAAATCTTTATGTATTATTGCCTTATGTTGGTGTCTTATTAGGGAAACAGCATAGTCAACTAAATACTGAGGTTTTTAGTATTTTATTAAGCATTATTGAGTCTATCTTTGATATTATGAATTTCTGGGTTTAGATTTATTTTACATCATCAAGCTTTCTCTGCTTTTCTTCATTCAACAAATAGCCACTGGATAGTTATTATTTAACATGTACTTAATTAGGTGTTCATATTGAAAGATGATCAAAATTTAGTATCTATTTAAGAACACATTTTACTGTGTGTTCCAGTACCATGCCAAGAGAATGGGAACTGGTATAATAGCATACATTAAAGAGAAAAAAATATTTATTTATTATCTTTGTTTAAGACCACTGATCCTTGGTACTAATAAACAGAAATAATGTTTAATCTTCATTATTATTATATTTAAATTATCTAAGATAACATACCCCTTTATTGCTTATATCCAAATTGGACTGTTCTTACCACTCTTCCCCAAAACACATCTTCATCACAGTTCAGAAAGGCTGGTAATCTTCAGTTGGATGTCAGATGTTGTGTCTTCTACCTTGTTGGATGCTAGATATTTTTCTACTCAGAAATATTCTTAAATTTTCTTATGAAACATAGTTAAGTTACTTGGAAATTCCCTTTAAACTTTGCTAGATGGGACAAGTACAGTCCTTACTGAAGGGCTAATTTTGTCCCATGACTAAGGAAAACCCTTTCTGAGTGCTCTACCAGGTACCCTTTTGGTGGTTAGGAAATGTATTCCTTCCACACTTTTCTCAAAATCTCAAGTTGAGTTGCGTTCTCACACTGGTCTGCTCATGGTTGCCATGTAAAGTGTTATCTGCAGGGAGCAGGTCCTCATTATGTCAAAACAAAGAAGGCAGAGGGTGCAAAAGGTTGTTTTTCTTGGTTTGCCTCTCAGAATTTTACTCAGGGAAAATGATATTATCAAAAAAGCCACACCAGACTTTCCCTTAACATCATTGCCCAATCATAAGCAAATACATTGGATTATTTTTGTTTGATTCACCCACTAGAGTTGGGCATTGCCAAAGCAGCCCTTTTATTAAGAGATTTTCCCATTCTAGCTGTTGAGAATAGCAACTATTCTCAGTCCTGTGTGAATCTCAGGTATTGTTCCTTTTAATCCTTTCAAGCAGTTCTTTTCCAGAAAATATGTTTAAAGATTAACATCTAGGACATAGCTGAAAACCTTTGCAGATCTCTGGCGCTCTCCTGCTATGCTGCTGTCCCTTCTACAACAGTGGGGACTTTGAACTCCAGCCTCCTTAGCCTCTTTGGACTGAACATCCTCAACTAACAATGCAGACAGAGGGAATTTCTGAGTCAACAAAGGAACCCTGCTGACCTCTACTTCTTTTAAGAAAACAGTACTGCTAAAGTTCAAACATGTCTCCGAAAGTTCCTGTGTTGGTACTCAATCCTCTATGCAACAGAGGTGAAAGGTGAGATCTTTATTAGTTCATGAGGGCCCTCATCACATCAATGGATTAATGCTATTATCCAGGGAGTGGGTCTGTTGTCAGAAGAATGGGTTTGTTACTAAAGCAGGTTTGGTCTCTCTCTCACACAGTGCGATGACTTTCACCCTGTTACACCACAGCAAGAAGTCCCTCACCTCATGCCAGACCTTTGTTCTTGGACTTTTCAATGTGCATACTTCTAAGAAATAAACTTTTCCTCATGAAGTATCCAGTCTGTAGTATTTTATTATAGCAACACAAAATGGAATGGGTATATATTATTACGATTAAAGATAGTGATAAGGAGATAATTGATTTGAACAATCTTTTAAATTTCTTTCAGAACCACTACTGTTCTATTATTTCATTTTTAGTAACCATATCAGGAATGTTACCAACCAGCTATATTGTTCTGGATCATAAATGTTATATATAAAATTGAAATTCAAGTATAAAAACTCATTTTCTGACCCAAATCAAAATATAGTGAAAACAAAGAACATTTTTGTTAAAACTAAACAAATTGTAACTGTTTGAAAAGATATTTAAAACTATTTATGAAAAGCACTGGAGTCAAATAATTTAAACTGACATTTTCCAGACTAATAATACATGAACAATAGGCGGAATATTACATATGAAAACCCGTGAGCTATGACCAAATTTGTAGTGCATAGAAAATTAACAGCAAAAAATACAGCTATAATGAACACAAAAAATAGTAAGGGTAATTCAAAAACAAACCTCAGAACTTCAAAATAAAACTAAGAATATTGGAAGTTCTAAATAGCATGTTTGGGAAAAGTTATAAAATGGTTTAAGCGCCCCACTTTAAGAATTAGCAATACAATTATTTAAACACAAATTAAATAAAATAATGGGAATAAAAACAAGTATATAAAACAGAGAAAGCAAACTGAAAGATTATAGAGAAAATACATCAAACAAAATCAGCCCTTTGAAATCTTCATAAAACTAATAAGTTTTTAACTAGAGTTTGAGATAACAAAGGAGATATTGAAAATTATCCATATGACGAAAGATAAAAAGGAACTTCAAAATAGGACATTAAAATTCAAGGGGATCTACACAATGTAAGACAATAAGTTTGATATTTGGATAAAATGTAAAAATTCCTGTTTCAATGGAAAAACAGTTAATATAAATAGAAGAAATGAACAGCCCTAGATTTTTTTTTTTTAAAGAAAGAGAGAAAGAGAGAAGCAATTTTTATTTAGTTTTTCATGTGTTTTTCATTCCTCTGACACTTTGTTGTGTACGTGGTGGTGGGGTTTGAACTTGCATACTTGTGCATGCCAGGCAAGTGCCATAACCACCGAGCCACCACTCCAGCCCTATCCTTAGATCTTTTAAAGAAATCAATTTAAAACCCAAACCTTTCCCAGGAAGAAAACTCCAGCCATGATCATGTGGCCTTGTTGGTGATTCCATCAAATGTTTAGGAAGAAATATCATCCTCCAAAATCCCTTTGGAGAATGAGGAGAGAATATTTGCTATTTTATTTAATGAGACCACCATATCCTTGATTTAAAAAATTCTTAGCAAAAATATATTAGCAAATGTATTCCAGGTACAAATGTACAGATGATAGATACATCGTGTTTAAGTGAGAGTTATCCCAGGAATGAAGTTCAATACTATAAATCAATTAATGTAACTGAACTGTATTAAAGCAAGGAAGGAGGAAGTCCACTAATATCTTTTTTTTTTCTTTTAAAGAAAGAGGGACAGTGAGAGAGAAAGAATCAATTTTATTTAGTTTTCATGTGACTTTCCTTGCTCAGACACTTCCTTATGTACAATGGTTCTGGGGTTTGAACCCACATACTTGCGCATGGAATACAAGCACCATTACCACTGAGCTCTAGCCCATCCATTGATATCTTAATAGATGCGGATAAAGGCATTGATTACATTCATTTATGAGGAAACAAACAAGTCCCAAACCTTTAACCTAAAAAGGAATTATTTTAACTTAATAAAAAAAAAATCCAAGGACATCTGCAGGAGACATCCCATTTAATACTGACAGAATGAACAATTTCCCCTATAATCTGGAAAAAGGGAAGGATGTCCACTTTTATCACTTATGTTTCATATTGAACTGGGTTGCGATAAGACAAGAGCAAAATAAATAAATACCTTGAATATATATTTATTCAATAAGTACAACAAGACAAAAAAGATACAGAGATTGGAAAGAAGAAATATTACCTTTACACATAGGTATAATCATGTACATAAAAATCCTAAAGACTATACATAAGCCTACCCAAATACTACATTTATCTAAGTTCACATTCCTGTAAATGACAAAATCAAAATTAAATTTAATGTTATAAAAATCAGGAACACGGGTGTTCAAAAAGGAATCAGACCTAAAAGTGGCTGAGCTTTTAGGGATTGGTGACTCTCAGGCCAGGTTCAGGGTCTGAGGCCAGAGTGAGGGCGGCCAGAGTAAGTGGCCAGTTGGCCCAGCTGGACTGCGACTTTATAGTCTGGGGCGGGCAGGGGAAGTTTGAAGGTCTCTTCCCTTAGGGATTGGCTGGGGACTCCATCAATCATCCAGCAAAAGAGAGTGGCCATTGGGTTCTATCTGCCAGTGTCTGATGGGTTGTTCTTCCCAGATCCTGGGCTGCCTGATGCCCTGCCCCCATCCGGCTGCCTTAGATCAACCTAACAAATGTTAGAAGTCTTAATCATTTATAACTTCAGTCACTCTAGCTTGTTCTATAAATTCAATATAATCTCATCAAAATTCCAGCAAACTTTTGTAGAAATTGAGAAGTTGTTCCTAAAATTTATATGGAAATACAAAAGACCTAGAATAGCTAATGCAATTTTGAAAAAGCAAAATAAGAGAGCAGACTTCTACTACATACTCTCTTTAAATGTATAATTTTTTAAATGTATAATATTCAGAGTCTAGAGCTGGCAAGAAGATAAGCATATTAAAGAGAAGCAATAGAGAGACCAGGAATAGTTCAGCACATACACAATTCTTTTAAATGTATTCATGTAATTCAGTAATGCTGTAACAATTAAATGTGTATGTAGAAAATGTAAACTGCAGCTTTTATAGTTTCAACATGTCATAGTGTCACAGCCACGGCAGAGTAACTGTGACTGTCCAAGTCCTCAGGGTCTTCCCTTATCATTTTTTTTAAGAAAGAAGGAGAGAGAGAAAGAGAGAGAATAAATTTTTATTTAATTTTTCATGTGGCTTTCCTTGCTCAGACACTTCGTTGTGTACGTGGTGCTGGGGATTGAACCTGTGTCTCTGCGCATGCAAGGCAACCACTCTAACTGCTGAGCTACCACTCCAGCCCCCTTATCTTTCTTCTGATGGATTTTTAAAAGAAAAATTCGGGGAGATGCCAAACAGTTAGGATGTGAATCTCACAATACCAGGAGACAAGTTTGTAATATGTGCGGTGTACCCAAAAGATATAGCTACAGGTAATATTCTTAGTGCATTGATTAATATGTCATTTACCACAAAGCCAATTCTGAACACAACAGGAACAGAAAGTTCTACTCAGAGACAATCGTGCTTACACATGGAATACAGGATATTGTTCAAAACATTTAACATCTCCTATGAAAACATGATTCAGTTCTAGTTTCTTTCTCTTCTTCTTCCCATGGTCACCCATGCCCCCTATCTTACATCTCTACCAACCACTGACTTACCAAATTTCTAGCCGCTTCCTGGAGAGTGATGTCAGATCCCTGAGAAACTGGCCAGAGCAGATGGAGGGGAGTTTCGATAAAACATCATAATGAGTTCCTCATAGTAGAAGAACAGCCAACCTCACAGTTGTTAATATTTACTTCATGTTGATGCTTGTTTTATGGAGTCAAAGAATGAAACCGAAGGACACCAAGGCAAGTGGAGCAGAGTTTATTTAAGAAAGGATAGAAAGAAAAGACTTTTCCAGGAGAAGGGAGTCTGAGAACTGAAAGGGGATGCAACTCACCTTTTTAAGATTCTCTTCCCTTGATTAATCATTGTCTTTCTTCCCCCAGACCTAGGGGTATGTGCGTGAAATTCTGGTCTGATCTAGTCTTTGGTTCTGGGCCGACAGCATCTTTATCAGCAGAGGGGAATCACTGTCTGGACCACCATTGTTAGCTAAGGGGATGTGAAGCTGACATGCACCTCTGCTTACTTACAGCGGTAGATGCTCTTTGCCCTCTCAAAAAAAATGACCATCAGCTAATTTCCTCCTTATTGACCTGCATCATTCTGCCAATAGTGACTGCCTAGCTCTCACTGCCTCAATATCATAGCATAATTCCAAACTGCTGATAACAGTCTGTACTTCTCTCCCTCATATCAGTTATTCTCTTACAAAAGGGATACAGTGTTTAGAAAGAAAACAGTGTGTGTTGGTAAATGCAGCAAAAGCCAATTCCATCCCTTTCATATAGTTGTTTACCCATAACCCCTTTCCTAGCCCCAAATGTATGCAAATCAGAAAGAAACTGGCAACTTGGAGTCCCAAAGGGAGAGATCAAGAAATAACAGGAAGGTGTAGCCTTCACCAGAAAGAAGAAGTTCTGTTTCCTAAACATAGGAGGATGGAATAGAGCAAAGATAAAAATACAGGAATGTTGGTCTATGGAGACAACATAGTCAAGTAGTAACAGTTAAGTTCACAGGTTCTAAAACCAAAACACCTAATTTTTGTGTCAAACACTCATCCATAATGATTGTGACTTTCTGCAAGCTACCTAAATTCTATGGGTCCAATTTTTCTCATCTGAAAAATAATTATGATAGCTGCCTTATAGTTTGTGGTAAAGATTAAATGATTAATATGCATGAGACATAGTAGACACCCAGCAAATGCTAGCTACAATTAATTTGAGCTGTGACAGAGGCAAGGTGAAAGAATTCTTTTCTGGTGGCCTTGTCTCAAAAGCAGGAAGTGAACTGCTGATCGAGTCTATTGGATTGGGGTAGAGGGCCTGACTAAAGGAGAGTGGAGAAACCTTGAAATATCATCTATGGACGCACACTAGGACAGTGGTTCTTGACCCTAGTACAAGTAAGACAGTGGGAAAAAGTCAGGCAGTCAGTGTACTTGGAACCTGGGATCAATAAAAAGGAAATTGGACCTTTTTCTTTAAGAGGACAAAGAGCAGAGGCTTCAGATAAATATGCATATCAATTTGACATTGTCCCCTACCCTGTCTCCCCCAAAATAAACAAAGGTACTACATTCCTTACAAAAGGTGTTTCAGGGAAACAGACCTGCCAGTAAAGATGCTGGGAGTCTGGGGGTACAGATCAAAGACTAGGGGGAAGAGAGACAATTGAGAGAATATAAGAAGAGGGAATCACACCAGCTCCTTAAGCCCCTCACTCTAGACCTCCTTCTACCATTCTGGGGGAGTCCACTCTGCTCCCTAAGCTTTGCTTTCTATTATTTTGTTAAAATAAAACTGTCTGCTATGCTTGCCTTGACGTCCCTTGGTTTCATTCTTTGACTCCAGAAGGACAGGAACCTGATTTCTACCAAACTGGTATCACGTGTACCATTAAAATTTCATGAGAACATTTTAAAAGTATCCTGATATTTAGGATACAATCCAGAATTCTTAAATCAGAATTACTAGGGGTGGGACTTGGATCTGATCCTTTCTAAAAAAAATTTTCCAAGCAGATCATTAAGTGCAGCCACTACTGAAAATAAATAATAGGTGAATAAGAAAAAGAGCAGTTGTATGGTTGGATAGAAGACATACAGATCCCATGCTATGTTTCTTCATTGATTTTTTTTACCAATCCAGAAACTTTAAATGAGAAGTTAGATGGGGGAGTAAGAGAAAGAGGAAGGAAAATAAACATTATCAAACTGTGGGTAACATGTTGCTGAGACTGGTAAAAGATACATAACTCAGTTTCATGCTGGGTAAAAACGTCAGACACAGTAATATAATGAATTCTGCCAACAAGTATAAACAAAGAACGAAGCATGGGATAATATAAAGACGTGAAGTGAGTTATTGGTAGCAGGGTAGTAACTAGAAAATAGTAGGCACAGGGAAAGTCCAAAGCCTGAGATTTTTGGTTCCTGGAAATAGCATGATTTCAATTAAAATGAATTTTAAGAAAAATCCTCAAAACTGGGGACTGAGAAGAAGAAGTAAGATGAAGGAGGTCAATACAATGTAAAATCTTTAAGTATGAAGTTATGTGATGGAGAGGAGAGAAAAGAGAATTGAAACCATTGATGGCAGAAAGAAAGGCTGATGTCTACTGTTTCATGGTATGAGTCAGCAGCATTGACTTTAGTCCCCAGCACTCTCTGTAGAAGACAAGACAATGAATGTAAAAATACTTCCCGAATTGCTAATCATTCTCCAGTAATAAGCAATCTACAGATAATTCATTCACTAAAAATATACACTAGACAGTTCACAACAAAAGTTCAATTTTCTTTATGCTTCATGCATTTAGTGGTTAGGATTGGAAAAATCTAGTTATTTGATCCAATGTGTCAACATACAATTTTTAAATTTAAACAGTATTTCTCTTCTCATGCAGTATTTAAAATTAAAGTTCTAAAATTAAAAAGTTTCTATGGGCACTACTAATATTGAGGCTGATTTGGTGGAAGTTGGGTTCATGTCCTCTCAGAGTGGAAGAATGAAACAGAGGGAAACCGAGGCAAGCAGAGCAAACAGTTTATTTAAGAAAGGAAAGACAGAAAAAGACTAGTCTAGGAAAAGGGAGTCTCAGAGTTGAGAACTCAAAGAGGGGGTCCAGCTCATCTTTCTTATAGTCTCTCAAGATTCTCCCCACTTTGGTGAATCATTGCCTTCTCTACCCCATGCCTAGGAGGAGCCTGAGTGCAAAATTCTGATCTGACCTAGTCTTTGATCCTGGGCCACAAGCATCTTTTAGCAGAAGGGAGTTGCTGTCTGGATTGCCATTGTTAGCAAAGGGGGCTGTGAAGCTGAGATGCACCTCTGCTACTTAGGGCAATGGAATGCTCTTTGCCCTCTCAGTTAATTTTCTCCTTATCCACCTGCATCATTTTACTTACACTGACTGCCTAGCTTTCTCTGCTTCAATATTACTTGAACTGGAAGGGGCAGATTGCTGAATGATGTAAACGGTCAGTCTTTTTTACTCTGTCTCTCTCTCAGTAACACTATTTTCTTGTTTTTCCCTTTGTATCTTTCCTTTTGCCACAAGCCAAATCATAACAAAAGAAAACGCAAAACAAAACAAAATCGCTTCTCCTTCTACCAGCAGAGAGCGCTGGTGTCCGTACAACCACGCCGCCCAGCCGCTGGGCCTCTGCGCTCTAAACGCCACGAGCCAGGCGCACAGAGGTTGTCCCTACTGAGCACCCGTAGTTGACTCGACGTCGCTCAGCAACGAAGGCGGAGTGGGACGTGCCGGGAGCGTTTGCGCGCGCGCGATCGCCCAGACGGAACCGGAAGTGCCGGTGGCGCGCGAGTAGGAAGAGGTGATTCCTGGAGTGGAGATGGCCGCTCTTGCTCCGCTGCCCCCGCTCCCCCCGCAGTTTAAGAGCATACAGCATCATCTGAGGACGGCTCAGGAGCATGACAAGCGGGACCCTGTGGTGGCCTATTACTGTGAGTCTTCCCGAGTCGCCGCGCCCACACCATTGGGTCACACCCCGGGCCCACCCCGGGCTCTCGGGCCTGCCCCGCCCCCCGGCTTTCGACCTGAGCCTTGAGCTCTGGGAACGCCTGGGTCCCCGCCCCGCCCCGGGAGCCGGACCTTCTCACAGGCCCCAGAACGGCGCGAACCCAAAGCACCACAGTGTCCACCCCACTTCCCGTAGTGCTAAGTGCAGGTTAATTATGACAGCGTTCAAGTCCACTGCAAAATTCACAAGTGGTGAATGGAGAGTATGTGCTACTAAACAGTCGAATTTGACAGTTCCTGTTTCACATCCCACCTCCTCTTTCCCACCAGTGACAATTTTCACAGTTTTTTTTTTAATAATACCTGAAGTTGAGAAGTTTGTTAGCAGTAGTCACAGTTGATTGTGATACATGTGATCTGAGCTGATGGAAAAACAAGTTGTTCAGACTTAACCTTGACAGTCGGTAAAGGGAATAGTGTGGGAAGCTTCATGTAAATTTTATTGTGTTTTTTATGTTTTGCTGCAAATAAAGCAAGTGACCTACTATAAATCTTCTGAAAAGAATTTTTTTTTTAATTTGGAATGCAGAAACCCTGTCTATAATCTCTGTTGTGGACATTGTAAGGTTAGCTAAAGTCTGGTCCATTGTCTCTCTGCCATATTCCACATGTACCCAATTTCTCAAATGTTCAAGAATGCCTGCTTTTTTCCTGCACTAGTCAGACTCCTCATGATTTAACATGTAATTCAATCGTCACCTCTTTGTAGGCAGTAAATTGATTATGCTCTATGCTTCACCTCATTTTGTTAAAATCTTACAGCATTGTTTTCACTATACATCAAGCAGGAGCCATTAATCGTACTGCTTGTATATACTGAACTTTTATCTTGTGCCAAGAATTTCTAGAAACTAGCTACAGTTCCCAGATTCGTGGAGCTTGCATACAGTGGGAGTAGGGAAGTTAAACAACAAAAAAATCATTATATAGAATATTAAAAGGTAATGAATAAAAATAAAGCAGGGAAAGGGAATACCAGAGTGGTGGTAAAGAGTGTGAAGGGAATTTCAATTTCAAACTCTTGGAGAACACAGCTGAGTTGACATTTGAGCAAAGGAAGGAGTGCAAGGCATTTCTTCATGTCCATTTGGGAAAGGGTATTCTTTACAGAGGGAATAAAGTATAAAAGTCTTTAGGCAGAAGCCTGCTTGAAGGAGTAAGGACACCATTGTGACTGACTGGAGTGGGTAGACCCAAATGGAGAGTGATAGGAGAACAACAAAGAAGTAATCTCTCATAACGTAAAATAGGACCCCTTCTCTTACTTCATCCTTATTCATGGGTTCTATACCTTTGTGACTGCTCCAGACCCTTTATTTTCCTGTGTCATTATCCTCACCCTTTTGCTATTTCTTTCTAAGTTTTAGATTTATTTAAAAATATAAAAACGTAACAGAAGCTCTAACCATAACTTCCTCCTGCAGTTGTAGCTCCATAGCTAAACTTGAATTGTCTACAGTTGTCTTTACGTTCTTGTAGAGCCTGTTCAGCTCAACACGTTTTCATTCCCACTGTTTCACTGAAATGGTTCTCCCCAGGATTATGAACATTTTATTGCAAAGTCCAGTTGTCAATAAGATTCCCTATAGATAGATACTAAAGCATGCATAATGTGCATACTGCATTTAAGGAATAATAAAATAAATGCTAATGTACTCGTCATGCTTGATGTTGTTAGATTATTAGACTTTTTAATTTTGCCAGTCTGGTGGAAGTGAATGGTTTCTCATTGGAATCATATTTGCAATTCTCTGAGTCTTAATGAGGTTCCACATCTTTTCATATGTTAATTAACGATGTGTGATTCCCTTTTGAAATGCCTGCTTTCTGCTTTTGCCCTTTTTTCTTTTGCACTGTCTTTTTTTTAATAACGTAGTTATTAATGCTTTGTTAGATGTGTTGCAGATGTCTTCTCCCAGTTCAGTTTGATTTTCTCTATGAAATCCTTGTTCAAAAACTCTTAAACTGTAGCCAATTCATTAGTCTCTTGCTCTATGATTTACGTTCTAATTTTCTATAGCTTTATATATTTATTTTTAATTTATTCCTGCTGCGATTTTAAACACAGTATGCATATGACTTCTTTGGGACTTTTGGCTTCCTGAATCTGTAGATAGATACCTTTTGTCAGTTCTAGAAAAATAATTTGTATCTGCTCAGATATTATTTCTCCTTTATCTATCCCTGCTGAAATTTTGATCAGAACCGTGTTGCACATTTCTCTTGATTCTTTCAATTTTTTTATCTTTGCTTCTCTTTTCTACATTCTGTGTGATTTCCTGAGGCCTTTCTTCTTCACCTGCATATATCTTGTTGCTTACCCCATTTATCAAATCTACTTTTATTTTTATGAAAGCAAAAATATTTTTTAAAGCCATCTACTAGGAGTCCATATGTCAGTCAGAAAATGTGTCTTCAGTGGCCCCTCATGATTTAAATTCTGAGTAATATTTTGTAGTTTCAGTAAAACTGAATTTCATTCCATTCTAGCACCTTACTTTCTCTTGTTTCCAAGACTCCAACACTATTCTTTCTGCTTCCACATCTCTTCCTTTCCCACCACACCCACTCCATTTTTATCTTTAAATTACTAGCTTGAGGGGCTGGAGCAGTGGCTCAGCAGTTGCAGCTGTTGCCTGGCACACGTAAGGACCAGGGTTCAAATCCCAGTACCACGTACACAGTTAGCTAAATGTTGGAGAAACAAAAGCCAGATGAAAAAATAAATAAAATTGATTCTCTCTCCCTCTCTTTCATAAAAAAGAAAGAAAGAAAAAAAAGCACTAACTTAAATACCATTTTTCCTAGGAGGCCTTCACTTATATGCCCCAGTTTTAAGGTATATCTTTTCTTTGTCTTCATTGTGGCTTTACCTTCCTTGCTTCCAGTCTTCTCTAGTCTATCTACTTATGGAGGCAGGCTTGCTCACTGACAGCTCTTCATTCATTCGCTGTGCCAGGTAGTGCTAGCCACTAGAAATACTTACTAAATACTTAATAGAGTGGGAGCTTCAAAACTCCTTGCTAAATAGACATGAGCTTTATTTTAATGGTGGTCCCTAGAGGGAACTGTAACCACATGGTTATCACCAAGAAAAGAAACTGGCCAACTGACTGTCATGCGGTCACCCATGCAGTTCTTGGCCTTTGTAACTGCAGTGCTTCCTTCAAAATACCTTATTTGGTGTTTGCTGCCACTCTGGGCCTGCTGCTACTAAGCGATAGAATCAGGACCTGAGTGGCAGATGTCAAAAGACTGAATGAAAAATTATTAGTAGCAACTTGTTAAAGAACAAGTTGTTGAATAAGCAGCAGAGTGACTGAGGGGAAAAGGACAAGTAGAATTGGTGATAACTGAAAGAGAGCAAAAAAGATGATGAAATAATCTGGGAAATTCCTAAGTAGAGAGTTGGACACAGGCATTTTGTTAACGGCACTGTATTTCTGAGTTCCGTCCCCCACCTTTAATCAAGCCAGAAAATATTTGAATCTTTACAAACAGCAGGTACTTCATGGTAAATATTTTGATACTGCCAAATTTACTCCTATAGGTAAAGCTGAAGCCAGAAAGATCTGTCTTTCCTTCCTTTTTAAGTTTGCTATATAACTAAAGGTATAAAATTTCAAGCTTTTTTTTTTTTTTGAAGTTTCCTCTAGGGGGTGGCATAGTAAAATTAATAGACTTTCAATGAAGGTACACAGATGTTCTTGAGAGACTTCATTTGTTTATATGAGCAAAGGAAAATTAAATTGTTATTTAGGAAGTTGTTAATTTGTATGCTTGTTTCATTTTAGAGATGTTACAGGACATACAAGCAGAAAATTCTTAGTGCAAGAAAAGCTAATATTGGTTTTCTTTGTTATTAGAAATAACAAAGATTAGCATTGCTAATCAGTTTCCTATTGTTTTGTTGCTGTGATCACCCAGAAATTAGATTTTTAAAAGTCAGACAGACAGGCTTAACTTAGCTAGTAAAGAGAAGCAGTCCTTTTCTTTCTTTCCTGGTTTCAGAATCTGAATGATAAATTAGGGACTATACAGTGCTTTTTTTCTTTTAGACTAACTCAGGATATTGTCCTGTGGGAATGACAGACTAATAACAAAAATACACAGAAGAGTAGACTACTGACCTAACCTTATGAACATACATACCAACATGAAGTTTATTTTGTAAAAAACAGTCTTTTTAATAACCTTTTTTTTCAATAAAGTAAATCATTTTATTTTACAGCTCTTAAGATAAAAACCATGAAGTTGAACAGAGAGAGTTTGTGGAGTCAAATAACACATCTTTGGCTTCCATTTCCTTCTTTAGCACCTAGGGAAATTTAAATATCTTTGATAAGGATTTTTAAAAATAGTAATTACATTTCATTGTTCAGAGTATAAGTTTATGTGCTTTTTGAGCAGTACAGGATTCTGTATAATAGTTTTCAGTAACCGTACTTGCTCAGTTCCTGCTTTTGCTCAAATTCATCATGAGCGAATTTGTTGCATTTATCGCCCTGTCCCCTGTGGCTTATCAAGTCTTCTCATTTTTGTTTTCTATTTGTTTTTGTTTTTTAACCTCAATTTATTTATTTTTGTTTCTTCTTCAAAACACCATTAATGTCTTGAATATGGAATTCTTGTTGTCAGGACTGCCCAACGCATTTCAGGATATTGTTGTTCTAAACGGCTGCCCAGATTTTGCATTAACAGATAACGAAATTAAAAAAAAAAAGTAAGCTTCTACTTTTCTGGCTTCCCCAAAAACACTGTTTTTGCCACCCTTGGAAACATTGGTCTATATAATACATGCTTATAGAAAATTTGGAATGCGTAGAAAAAATAAACACATAGTTTCCCCCTTAGAATCATCACCATTAGCATTTCGCCACATTTCCCTTCAGTTTTCTTTAGTGAGAATCATTTTTCTGTAATTAAAATTTAAAACTACATGCATAGCCAGGTGTGTTGGCTCAAGCCTGTGATCCGAGCAGCTCTGGAGGCTGTAGGAGAATTGCAGGTTCAAAGCCAGCCTCCTCAAGTTAGCGAGACTCTGTCTCAAAATTTAAAAAAAAAAGTAAAAATGAAAGGGTTGGGATGTGGTTAAGCGCTCTCGGGTTCAATCCCTGGTTCCAAATAAATTAATCAATTAATTTAAAAAATTGCATGCACATTCATGCTTATCGTCTGTTGTTCTGTAACTTCAGGTGCCACACATGGTCTCCTTAGGCCTCAATTCCTTTTAAGCAGAAAAAGCAGCTAATAAATGATTGGGTCAATAAGGTTCCTATCAGATTAAGATCTTCTTAGTCTGTAATGATCGTAAATTGACTAAACAGAGGGCAAATGATGACCTTTTTAACGTGTTAGTCCAGTTTAGTAGAATTTACCTAAAGGAGATAATGACAGTATAAAAAAATTAATGTAAAGATGTTCTTAATAGTATTTTTTGTAATAAATAAAATTGGAAAATCTAAATGCTAACATGGGAAGTTCGGGTATATTAGTGTACATTAATATAGTAGACTATTATGTAACTATGTAAATGATATGGAGACACATTTATTATAGAAGTTATCTACAGCATAGTTACAAAAAAGATGCAAAAAATCATATAGTCCCATATATGTAAATTTGTGGTTTTATATAATTTTATGTGTTTATATATAAAGACAAATTAAGCTTCCACTTGTTGGCTGTGTGACCCTGGGTCACACCTCAATTTGTGGAGCTTTACTTTCTATGCTAATAAACTAAAAACAATAGTAAAATCAGCTTCATAATTTGTTGGTGGATTAATTGATTTTTCAACTTTTAAGTAATTAAATTGGTGTATAAATGATGATTATTACTCATTTCATATTCATTATTACTGTTACTGTTACTCCAGCTCAATGGAATCTTATGGACAGTATATTGTTGGGTCTTTTGTATGGCGATGTCAGCCTTTTGAGTGTTTAAACCATTTATATTTATTGTAGTTATGAATGGATTGAGTTTAAATCTACTACTGTCTTACATTGGTTTTCTTTTTGACCTATTATTTGTTCTTTTTCTGGATTTTTTCCCCCATCATCCCTCCACTGTGGGCTTATTAGATATTCCTCTTTTTTGTCATTTTTAATGTTATTTATTTCAGTGATGGGTATTGAACCCAGGGAAGCTACCTGCCCAACCCTTTTACTTTCTATTTTGAGATATGGTCTTGCTCAGTTAGCCCAGGCTGCCCTGAAACTTGGAATTCCTCTGCCTCATCCTCATTTCCAAGTACCTAGGATTATAGCCATGTACCACTGATGCCAGTGATGTGGGTGTCCATTGCGTGTCCTCTTGGAGCCAAAGAATGAAACCACGCAACACCGAGGCAAGCGTAGTAGACGGGTTTTATTATAGAAAGTAAAGCACAGGGAAAAGAGCAGACTTCCCCAGAGTGGGGGAAGGGGACAGAGCCCATGAGGCAGTGAGGTTTGCCCTTTTTATATGACGTCCTCTCCTGGATTGGTCACTGCTTCCCTGCTCCTGTACCTAGGATACAGGCGCAGGGGATTCTGGTCCAGTCTTTGGTCCATGCCTTAGGCACCAATAGGAAGAATGTGGTTCTTGCTTAGCAGCAGGGAGTGTCTGCACCAGGCCTATCTTGTCAGACCCTCATTAGCATTGGGGGATGTCTTTGCTCCCTCAGGAAAGATGACCATCAGTTAATTTTCTCCTTATCAACGCACATTGTTCTGCCTACACTGAACTACCTAACTTTTTCTGCCTCACCACCAAGCCCAGCTCCTTTTTATTTTTATAATGGTCACTCTAGAGCTTAGTTACTTATAGTCTACTGTTATATATCATCTCATATGTAATTACTTTCTTTTCACCTTTCCTGTCAGTTGGCTGTAGTTGTCATACACTGTGCATATACATATGCTATGCACCCTATAATTTTTTTCATTTTAATTGTCCTTTCTAAAGATATTTATAAAGTGAGAAAATAAAAATTTTTAAACTTGACAGCATAAATGCCATTCTCAGCACTCTTCATTCCTTCGTGGAGATCCAAATTTTAAATCTGATGTCTTTCTTTCCTCTCAAAGAGCTTTATTGTTTCTTTTGCAGGTTTGCTGCCATTGAATTCTTTTAGCTTCTGTTGTTTGAAATTAAGCTTTCTTTTCTGTCTTCATTTTTGAAAGATTTTTTGCTGAATAAAGAATTTAATTTGTGCATTTATTTTTTCTTTCAGCACTTTTGTTTTTTGCCACCCTTATTTTAGGAATTCAATTACACATTATAATCCAAAAACACAGGCTTTGAGGCTTTTGATTTTTCTTTTTTGTTGTTTTTTTGTTTTTAAACAATTCTTTTTCCTCCATTTTAGTTTCTAATGCTTATGACCTGAAGGTCATTAATCATTTCTTTATTTGGGCCTACACTGTTAATCATATTCAGTTAATTTTTCACTTTAGGTATTTTTCATCTTCAGAGATTTCCATTTGAATTCCTTCATATATTTTCCATTTCTCCTTTTTATTCAGTTTGTTTATTTTCATAATACTTTCCTAGTTGACATTCATCTGCTATTTCCATTATTTTGACATTGTTTGGTCTGCTGATTGTTGGTTTACTTCCTGCTGTAGGCACATTTTCTTACCCGTTGGCATGTAATTTTTTTTGGATCTGGACATTTTGTTTGAATTTTAAGTTTCTGGATGTCTGAAGTTCGTGGTCTTTAAGGGATTTTGATCTAGCCGGCTCTTAAGTTGTTTGCAGGTCACTTCGATCCTTTGTGCCTTGTTTTTATTGTTGTTGTTCTGTTTTTGTTTGTTTCTAGCTTTGGGGCAAGCATAAAGTAGACTTTGCTCCAGGGACTTGTTAAAGTATGGCTATTGGAGTCTCTCTTGAATCCCTAGGGCAAACACCTAGAACTTTGCATTCCTGTTGGAACTTGAGTGAGTTCTAGCCCCCTGTGTATGCTTTAGAAAGAATTCAGCTCCTAGCTCCTGTTCTTTCTGTCTGGTCCTGTCGAGTTTCCTCACATACATGCACATGGTAGTATTCAGCTGAATATTGCCATCCTTGTTTGATTTAGGAGTTCAGGTTACCCTTGTGCAGACAGATTTCTGTGTAGGTCCCTCCTCTTCAGACTTCTGCTGCCCTTCAACTTGTATCTCTCTTAGTCATTAACTCAAAAATTTTCTCAACTCGACTAGAGGGCACAGTCTGCTTGGAACTTCCTTTTTTAACCCTTCACTTGAAATGTGCCTCCAAACACAGTGTTGGGCTAATTATTGATGTCACCTCGTTTTTTTGTCCACTTTTTTGATCTTTTGCTAAAGTCTTTTTCTGTTGTCTGAAAATTTGTTTCATATGTTTTGTTCAGGTTTTTTTTTTGGTATATTTAATAGAATGGTAAGTCTTCATTTCATCATTACCAGAGTTAGAATTGTTATGCCCAAGTCTCGAGTCCCCAAAGACCACCAAGGAGCCGAATTCCATGCAAATACATTAGGGTCTTTTTATTATTGCAAGCCCAGCCTGGGCTCTCTCCAGTGCAGCAGATTTAAAGGGAGGGAGCCGGGAGCCCTAGCACAGCCATCCTTTTATAGGGTTTCACAGCGAAGCGGGAAATTCAAACAAAGCAAAGCACATGATTGGTTGATCTTTAAACATATATGATCTATTGCTATCAGCCATGGTTCCCTTTGTCTCGGATTTTGACCATACATAGTTTGGCATGTTCCTGAAATGTTAGGAATTGGCTTGTCAGCTCCTGTTTGGCTATTTGCTAAGGGTCAGTTCATCTGGCGGTATGAAATGTGGTTCATTGTGCTTAGTAAACGAGAGTTTAGGGCTACTTCAAATACTATTCAAAAATGAGGCATTTAATAACTACAACATGTTTAAATTGCTTTACACTTTCTTTCAGCTGCAGTTGACTAAGGCCCTGCTCTCCCTGCTTGCACTCTCCCGCACTCTTCTCACACTTACCTCCTCACACCGCTTGCTCCCTAAGGCTTGCAAAGCCTTGGCTCTGCTCCAGCTCTGCTCCGCTCTACACTCACTCTCAGAATCTGTGCTCTCATTTTAATGATCAAATCATCTCTTAGTACCTGTTATGTGTCAGTACAAAGCTCTTAGCCAGGATCCAAGTAAATATCTGCTTATTCTATAGATAATACAAAGCCCAGATACTATCACTTCATATGTTGATTTTCATTATTTTTATATTAAGGTCTGAAGTAGCTATTAACTTCATATTGTTATATTATGATGTGAGCCCCAACAGTATTTATTTAATGAAGGGATAAGGAAATACCCTTTTAATACATAGCCTTTGATGCTTCCTTCCTTCCTTCCTTTTTTTTTTTCCTTGATGGTCAAACTGTGTACACATTGGAGAGGGGGTGTTTTTGTTGTTTTACTATGGAACGGGTTAAATATACCTGTATAAATTTAATCTTTGACTCAGAAGTTCCTTCACAAAGGATAATACTAATCTTGTAGCAGGTATTCATAATATGTTTAGAATAATATATTCAGTTCTGCTTTTTGGAATAAAATGTTGCTTTTAAATATCCTTGTGTGCGTGCGTGTGAGTGTGCGTGCGTGTGTGTTTGAGTTGCCACATTCCTTTAATCTAAGAAAGCATAACCCTTCACAGTTGCTTTGATCTATCATTTTGTGTGCATACATCATGAGTTTTGTATTTATCAAGAATAAGCAAGCGGTATTAGAATGCTAATGTTCAGATTCTAAAACTTTGAATTACACATACATTCAAGATTAATAAATGCTGTCTCTAAATGCCTCAAATTAAACTAAAGTTGGAAAGTATTTAATCATTTTGCAAACATGCCTCATTCATCTTGAATATTTATTCATAAAAAAACACATTTCTATGATGAATAAATATATTTTCTTATAGATGTTTTAGCTACATATTTACTCTGCTTTAGTAGGTATTTTCCATGTTAAACATTAATTTTTCACATTGCTGTTGCTACAATGAATTGCTTGTGTTGTTAGTCCTGCATTAAAGTGATCCATTTTTCCTTCCCTATGGCAAAAAGATATTTTAGTGTACTTATTAATTTTAATAAGTAGATCTAAGGTCTTTTCCTTTTTATTAATACTCATGTTGTGATACATTTTCTGTACTTAAGTATTGTAAATCACATAAATTATTCTGAAACATAAAAGCCAAGCCTAAATCTTTCTAATTCTGAGATCCAGCGTTTCAATTAAGCTTGTTACTATGTAATAAAGTCTTTATAATTGCTAAGACTAAGTGTACATATAAACAAAAAAATGTGTAGGCCATTTCATAAATTATATTGTCATTATACTGTATACCAAGTTGCATTAAGTTAACTCTAAAGGAAAAGAGTTGTATGGCAGTGGTGGGGATAGTGAAATGGGAACAATGTGATCTTTTCTTCAGTGAAGATACATGCACACACATTTTCTCCAGAGGTAGAGTAACTAAGTTGGGTGCAGTGGTATACACTTGTAATCCCAGAAGCTCTGGAGGCTAAGGCAGGAGGATCACAAGTTTAAAGCCAGCCTTATCAACTTAGCAAGGCCCTATCTCAAGCTAAAAAATAAAAAGGTCTAGGGATGTGGCTCAGTGGTTAAGTACTACTGGTTTCAATTCCTGGTACCAAAACAAACAAACAACAACAACAGCACAGTAAAACACCCTGAGAATTTTTATTTAGGGAAAAATGTAACTTTCTTATGGTAGCAAGAAATTACTGAGGACTTTATATGCGTTTGCTTAATAAGTTCTGAGATGGTTTTTACTAAAGCCAAGTTGAATCTGGCTATCAACCTCACCATTTTACTTTCTGGGCTGTTACTTCCCACAATTGGTTTAACAAGTAATTAACTATGCTCTGTGGATGATAAGCTTTACATAGCGTATAATTTTCACTACTGTGTTAAGGAGTAAGGAGAACTCCTAGGAAAATGACACTGTACTATTCTTCCCCACATTATCATGTTATGTTGGCCAATGTGCACGTAGATAGTGAATATATTAGTGTATATTAAATTCGTGTATGTGTATTTGTGGATAAGTTCATTTTAAAGAAATAGAATATGTTTGAAATAGTCATTTCGTGGGCTGGAGTGGTGGCTCAGGGCTTGCCTGGCATGTACGAGAACCTGGGTTCGAACCCCAGCACCCAGCACCACATACACAACTAAGTGTCAGAGAAACAAAGACCAAATGAAAAAATAAAGTTGATTTTCTCTTTCCACCCCATCTCCTCTCCCTTTCTATATAATTTTCTTTAAAAAAAAAAAATAGTCATTTGGGGTATTGGGAAAGCAGGGGTTAAGCTTAGTTGAGGTTGATGATTATGATTGATTTTTGCTTTTTTATTTTTTTTTAAGTTATATATAACATTAGGATTCGTTTTGACATAATTATAAAACCATGGAATATTATTTGCTCTAATTCAGCCCCCTGCATTTACCCCTTTCTTCCTCCCCTGGTCCCTTTCCTCTTCTCTACTCTTCATTCTGTTATTTACTTTTACTTTTTTTTTTTTTAAGCTTATGTTTTGTGAACATACCTGATGGTGAGACTCCATTAGCCAACAAATATATGAAAAAATGTTCAACATCTCTAGCATGCAGGGAATGCAAATCAAAACAGCATTGAGATTTCATCTTCCTCCACTGACAAGGGCAATTGTCAAGAATACAAAAAGTAATAAATGTTCGTGAGGATGTGGGTAAAAGTTACTCTCATAAATTGATGGTAGGAATGCAAATTAGTGCAGCTACTCTGGAAAGCAGTATGGAGATTCCTCAAAAAACTAGGAATGGAACCACCATATGACCCAGCTATCCCATTCCTCAGTATATATCCAACGTTCCAAAATCAGCATACTCTAGGGATACAGCCACGTAAGTGTTTATAGCAGCACAATTGCCAAGCTATGAAAGCAATATAGGTGCCTTTCAGCAGATGAATGGATAAAGAAAACGTGGTATGTATGCATAGTGGAGTATTACTCAGCCATGAAAAAGAATGCTGTAGTATTTGCTAGTAAGTGGATGGTACTGTGTAGACTTACCATGCTTGGTGAAATAAGCTAGACTTTGGAAAGCCAAAAGTTGAATGTTTTCTCCAGTATGTGAAAACTAGTTCAAATAAGGGGTGGTGAGAAAAAGGGACAAGTGGGATTCCTTCAAAATACAAGAAAGTTCGGTGGACTAGGTGAAGGGGATTAAGGGGAGGGAGAAAAGAAAAACGAATAGTGTTTTTAATGATGCCAGTCTTCCAACAGTCTTTGTTGTTTAGATGCAGGAATAGAGAAAAAGGGTACATGGGTTTACATGCGTATGCTTTTGCCAGAGGGATATTAAAAAAAGATTTAGAGATAAAATAATAACATTGTTGAAAAATATTGTAAAATAAAACCTGATTTCAGAGAACAGCGAAAGGAGAGAAGACTGACTAAGGAATAGAAAGAATTTGACTGGGGGCTGGAGTGGTGGGTGACTCAATGGTTAAAGTGCTTGCCTAGCATGCTCAGGGTCCTGGATTCGATCCCCAGGACCATGTACACAGTGAAGTGTCAGAGAAACAAAGGCCAGATTAAAAATAAATAAATAAAATTGATTGTCTCTGTCCCTTTCTCTCTATTTTGCTGGCTAGTGTACAATGAAACCATGCCTTTACATGTGTGGGAGTGGCAATCTGTATAACACTTTAGAAACTCCATTTCCTTCCTTCTAAAAAGGGATTCAATGCTTAAGTTTGCTATGAGGAGTTAAATATACTAGTAAGTTTCAAGCTGACGTGAGATCTAAAAGTCTTACACATTAAGAAGTATATAATCATTGAAATTAAAAACAGATACAATAAATGACTGTTTCATGAATACATTAATCCATTTTCAAAAAGGATTTTGTCAGGTAGATATAATTGAATTTGGGAATCCTAAGAGTAACTACCATAATCCTATTATAAAGCTGTAGTGAATGAAATGGTGATAAACCAATGAACTGACAGAGCAGGCTGCACAATTGAGTCTTGTTATCTCATGGAAATGTAATATATGATAATGGATGATAAAAATGACATTTAAATCATTTGGGTAGAACTAGCTCCCATTCATTTATTTGCCTATTCAGAAAATGTTTATCTAGAGCCAAGCATTAGCCTACATGCCAGGGATACATCAGCAAACCAAATAGACGCAAATTCCTTTCATCATAAGTTTAAATTCTGGTTGTATAGGTAATGAGCATTAAATAGATGATGATTTTGTGGTGAGGAGAAAGTTAAAACAGGGAGGGGGAATAGTTTCAGAGTGATTCCATTGAAAGGGGAAGAATTTATATCTTTACTTCATAACCTGTGAAGAATTGCTATAAGTCAGTTCGTTAAAAAGAAAACCAACCTGAGCTGGGCATGGTGGCCTGTGCTTATAATCCCAGTGGCTCTGGAAGCTGAGGCAGGAGGATCACAAGTTCAAGGCCAGCCTTAGCAACTTACTGAGACCCTGTTTCCCTGTTTCAAAATAAAAGGGTCTGGGTGGGGATGTGGCAGAGGGGTGAAGTGTCCCTAGCTTCAATACCTCGTACCAAAAAAAAAGGAGGAGGAAAACCAATTTGGCAAATTTTTAAAAATAATTTCTATAGCTACTCCCAATTCATAAAGGAAAACATAGAGCTATACCTTTTTAGAATTCAGGAAAATATAAGCTCAAACAATGAGCTATTACTTTAGTCTTCAAATTAACAAGAATTTTTAGGTTTGATTTATGAATTTAGGAGAAATGGGTGCTTGCATATTTTATAGATACAACTGCACATTGGTACTCTGTTCTGAAGGGCAGTTGCTGAGAGATACTTCCAAAATGAAAAAGACACCCATACCAGGTCCCAGGAATTGTACCTCTTGATATCTAGCTCAGGGAACTCTCATGCACAGAGAAGAATGGTAGCACATGGTAGCTCAGAATCGTTTGTAACAATTGAAAACATCATTTATAAAAATGAAAATTTGAATGCTACATAAATGTGTTTTAGTTAGAATGATACGTATATACTGTGGAAACTCTAGTGCTAACAGATCTCTAGAAGGTATAGTTGAATATATATTAGAGGTAGATTACAGACATTGTATGTATACACTAGTGATAAGAGTAATTACACCAGAACCTGTTCACAAATCTTATCACTGGGAAAGCTATGAAAATTGTCAAAGAGATCTATAGTTTTAATTGTATATCTCAAATGTCTGTTAATTTATTTTAAAGAGAAGGTATACTTATTTAAAGAGATAGTATATATAAAAATGACTAACATAATTTTTGAATCTTGGTTCAAAAAAGTCTGATTTCCTCCTTCCCAGCCCATATTGTATTAATTATCTGGCACTTGGCAAGTGTTCTTGTATGTAAGTTTGTTTTTCTGAGTATCTTGACTTACTAATTAAATTGTAGATTGTTTTGACAACTTAAGCCCTACCTAGTCCTTTTTTGTTCTTTTTCTTCCCCCCCTCCCAAAGCATAATTCCAAAAGAGAATGCCTGGCATTGTGGATCTCTTTCATTAATTGGATAATATTTTTGTGTTCTTCATTGTATAAATTCATGGTAAATAGAGATTTTTATTTTAAATTTTAAATTAGTTATTAGGCAAAACATTTTCAACAGTCATTTAAAAGGAAGTTTAGGGGCTTGGAGCATAGGCTCAGTAGTTGCAGCGCTTGCCTGGCAGCACAAGGACCCGAGTTGGAGCCCCAGCACCACATACACAGCTAAGTGTCGGAACAACGAAAACCAGATGAAAAACTAAAAGTAAAGTTAATTATCTTCTTTCTCTCTTTCTCTCTCCCCCCCCCCAAAAAAAAGAAAAGAAAAGAAGAAAAGGTCTAAAAGGAAAAGTAAAAATCAACTTATTTTTTGTCTTTGTAGGTCGTTTATATGCTATGCAAACTGGAATGAAGATCGATAGTAAAACTCCTGAATGTCGTAAATTTTTATCAAAGTTAATGGATCAGTTAGAAGCAGTAAGTTAAAACACTGATAATTTATTAACCACTTATGTTTTAAATGCCATTTTAGTGTGTGTACTCCTGTGTATGTTGTCATTTTAGTTCTTTGTTCTTTCCCTTGGCACCATTCAGTAAAATATCTTTATATCCTAGGGGAAAAGCTACACACTTTTTTTTTTAATTTATGTCATACTTTAAGGGGAGTTGTAAGTGTAAATTAGCATAGCTTCAACTACATGAATACATTACTATCTTGTTCCATGTTATTGCAGATCATTTTTGGCTCATCCTTTTGTCAGTGACAAACCCTTTCTAACCTTCCCTCATGTAGTCATGTAGATAATTGATTTGGGAAATCTTAAATTGCTCTTATCATGAAGAAACGGGCTATTGAGTTATTCAGTGAAAGAGATGATGAAGGAAATGACACCTTCTGAATGCCAGCACTCACTCTGTTAGGATCTAGGCATCTTCTCCTCCTAGCAGGAATGTGGTGGGTGAGAGTAAGTCACACTCTTGAACATGTTATAATTTCACAGCTCACTGTGGGGTTGACAATTGAGGTAAAATTGAGTGGTTTGGATTGAGTGCATAAAGCATGCAGTGCCAGACATAGTCTCATTTGATAATCAAGGCTCCACCCTGTGACTCCTTTGGCCAGCTGTCCCTGCTTTCTCTTTTAATGAAGTCAAGGGCTAGTCCATATCAGTTCATTTCCTCCAAGACTGTTACATTGCCCTGAGGTGGTGCATACCTGTGTACCTGTAATCCCAGAGTCTTGGGAAACTGAGATGGAAGGATCACAAGTTCTTTGGAGGTCAGCCTCAGCAACTTTGCAAGGCCCCAAGCAACTTAGCAAGACCCCAAGCAACTTAGCAAGACCCTGTCTCAAGATAAAAAATAAATCCTGGCCTGGGGATGTGGCTCAGTGGTTAAGTGCTCCTGGGTTCTAACTCTGGTGAAATAAAAAGACTGATATATTGATAGCTATGGCTTATTCTGTTTGCTTATTTAGTTACATGACCTGCTAGGGAGAATTAGAAACCTGTTTCTTTGATCATTTACATTAGTTTTCTTAGAGAAACAATTTAAACATATTAAAATCAAAACATGTACTAGTCAGCTCAGAACTTATTATTGCTTTCATTGTTTTCTTTATTTTTGAAAAGCAATTACTCAGATGGAGGCCTATTGTAAGACCTAACTTCCTTCCCTAGTTGTATTAAGCAGCCATGGTTAGTAATATTCACTCTTAACTTACAGTGGTTCTCTCATCTACTAACCCGGGGTTCCTGTCATCCTCTGCTGTTAACCACGACCCAGTGGCACAGCTGAGGGAATTTACTGTCTGTAGGCTGTCTGGCTTACTTTTCTAATGCAACCGATTTGTATGCAGATAAATTTTGATGACTTTTGTTTTTTGGAGGTGATATCCGGGCCATAGGGAAAATGACCCTCATATGTGGCAATATATTTGTAAAATTCCAACTTTCACAAATCTCTATTAATTTTGTAGTAAAACAATAATAGCATAACAGCTTGTGGATAAGATAAAACTCAAACAGTTCTTTATAATAATGGATAAAATAACATATAAGAATGGACACATCAGGAGTTTAATAAGTAGGGTACGTTGTGAGGACTCGTCTGTGATGTAATGTTTATATTACATTTTTAAAACTCCAAATATATTATGATTTTGATGCACATATTTTCTATTAAAGTCAGAATGAAGTTTACTACTCCTACTCAAATTTTTTTTAGAATTAAATCTGTCCTTACCAATAATTTTGCATTTTAAATATGGTAAACTAGTGTTATAGGGGTTTCTTGAAGTTTTGTTTTAGGGGAGCCTCGGTTCTATTTTTGTTCAACATAAACATACCCAAAATTTCCTTAAGTTCTACCATTAAGTCTCTGTGGATCTTAAATGTTCTATTTTTGTTATCAGAGTATTTACTGTGCTGATTTTATGAAAAATCCTGAGGCCTTTTTTAATTTAAAATTTTTACTTTATAACATGTTTGGAAAAAAGTTTTTTATTAACATGGTGCTCAAATCTGATATTCCAGAAAATCATTTTAATCCAATATGACAGTCATAGTTTAAAATAGGAACTATGTTTGTAAAATAAATTAAATTATTATATGTATAGTAAAGGGATATATAAACTAAAAAAATTATTGTTGCAAGTTATAGTAACTTGAGACATATTTATGTAAATTTTGAAATGTCCCATTATCTGATTCTAAGTTGGTCACCTTATTTAGTGTTAGTTTCTTTTTTTACACATTGTCCTCTAAGAGATACTATTTTAAGACAGAGTAATTCTTCCAGTCTTATTTTTTATATTTGATAGAAAAAACTGAAATAAGAGTAAATTAAGATTTTTAATAATAATTTTCTAATTCCACTTTTAGGATAACTGATAGTATATAGGATAATATTGTTTAGAAATATTTTGCTGATGTTTCACAAGAATACTCATATTATCTGTTCTTAGTTATTTTTGTCTTACAGCTAATTTATACTATCAGGTTATTATAAGTAGTTTCTTCACAGTTGTGTAGCGTTTTGATTTTATTTTAAATATATTAGACTGAGGGACAACCGCTTTCTGAAAGATTTCTTTGATACATCTTTTATTAAAATGAATATAAAATAATTTAAATGATTATTAGTTTTATGTGTACTTAAGCAGAGACTTTTGAGAATCCAGAATCGTGAGCTATATATCTGATTTTGTTTTAGCTTAAGAAACACTTGGGAGATAATGAAGCTATTACTCAAGAAATAGTTGGTTGTGCTCATTTGGAGAATTATGCTTTGAAAATGTTTTTGTATGCAGACAATGAAGATCGTGCTGGGCGATTTCACAAGTAAGTAAAGAAAGAAGAAAATTAAGTTTATAAGTTTCTTTACTGTGTTCGTAATTAATCTTATTTTCACTTGAAACTTTTCTGACTGCCTGCCTAATGATTTCATTTTGTTTTTTTAAATTATGGACCAGTGAGATGAATTGGGGTTACAAACATGGGTTCCAGGGCATGTTTTGCTCCCCACTCCAAGTAAATGTACCCTAATTAGCCATTTTTTGCCATTCATTAGAAAAATCTAACAGTATATTTTCACCAAAATCACAGCCTGGTCCAATGATATTAATTTAAAAAATACTTTTGCCAATTCAAATGATTTGTCATTGTTATAGTAATAATTTAAATGTAAAGAAATGCATATAGTGTAGTTTAGATTCAGATAGTACTCTAATTACATTTTTTAAAAGCAAAACCATACAATAAAACCTTGTTTTAATGTACTCATACATACTTTCTTCTGATAACAGTAGCATAAGAATCCCATTGTGTTCTTGAAACCTGATTTTATTTTAAATATTAGTTTCAGAGTAGTTTTATAAACCTTGGAATTTTTTTTTAAAAAACAATTTAATTGCTATATTTTAATGTTTTTCATTTAAATTAGTCTCTGTTTTCTCTTCCAGAAACATGATCAAGTCCTTCTATACTGCAAGCCTTTTAATAGATGTCATAACAGTATTTGGAGAACTCACTGATGAAGTGAGTCTATATTCTTTATTGTCTTATTAGATGAAAATTAGTAATTTTGCCATTTATCAGTTTTATTACTCTATGATTTATTTAGAGCAGCATATCCTTCAGAAATGTAATGGAAACAAAGCATAATTTTAAAAATGTTACTAGCCACTTTTTAAAAGTAAAAAGCAATAGGTAAAATTATTTCTACTGGTGTGTGTTTTTGTAAGAAGTTTTTTAAATCCAGCATGTACTTTATTGTAAACCCCATGTCATCTTAATTAGCCAGCATAAGTTTGGAATTTGATTTTATTAACTGTTCATATGTTATAGATCCTGTATAGAATTAAATGTCTTCACTGTTGTTTGATGAACATACCAGAGGCAAAATCTCTTCAGGACTTTTTTATTGTTGTTTCATTTTTAGTCAGAAGGAATTTGCTTATTATATAAAATACATATGGTACATGATGTTTTAAAAGCTACTTCATATCCATTTTATCAGTTTGTTTCTCATAATGATTCATAGATAACCAGAACACATAGTCATTTTATACATGAGCTCCTGGAGGCTACGTGACAGACTCATTGCTCTGAATTCAGTGTTGTTTTCACTGTAACAGTCTTTACAATTGGCATGGAAAATTTGCTTTCTGAGAAGGGAGATACTGATCTGGAAAGAGATAAAGAGAGCTATGTATGAGACAGATACAGGCAGGCTGTGTTGGTGATTTAAATACTACAAAGAACATTGTATTCTATTATGATAGGATTTTTTGTAAATAATAGGCAACTCTTACTGAAAAATTGTTCCAAACAAAAGTAACAACATGTGTGTGAGGTATATGCATTTTTTAAAAAAGACTATCAAAAATGTAAAAGTTCTTTTTATTTGTGCATAAAATGGAGTTATGCTGTAACTTAGATGGGTATAAGCAGGGACTTTGCCAGCATGAATGTTGTACAGGACATTGAAGAGTTGTGATAAATAACAAACAATATTTTAAGTATTTTTCTGTCCCTTCTATTTAAAAACATCAAGCATCCCTTACCTTTGTCCACACAGTGCCAGTAGCATTCATCAGTCTTTGAGATTAAAAAAAAAAATAGCTTTTTTGCGTTCTGAAGACATTATTGGGTGCATTGTACTTAAGAGCCTTTATGGTTTTAAAGAAAACCAGGGATAATGAAAGAGAATAGTGAGAATTCAGATTAGAAAATTAAGTTCTAAACCACATCAGATTGATAATTGAAGGCCTGCAGTCTTTGATTAGTGTAGTGTTTTGGGTGCTTATATGATAGGAATCTGTAGATTGAGGGAGTACTACAGGCTATTTGGCAAAGGAAGAATGATTGATGATTACTGAACAGCTTAGGTATGAAGTGGAGAGTCATATACATTGGATTGTTTCTTATTTGAGAATATAATATGTTTAGACTTAGATTTCAAACTTCGAAGTGTAGGTGATACCAAAATTCACTCTAGAAATAAATAAGCAGAAAAAGAAACAAAACAGCAAAATAGAGGGAACAGTTGAAGTCATAAAACTAGACAAGTCCATGGGATTGGATTGTTTTAAAAGAAAGGAGAGATTGTTCAAGTAGATACCTTAGCAAACTCCTGTATTTAAAATATAAGAGATGAAAGTGAATGAAGAGACACAGTGGATAAAAATTCAAGATATCAGAGAAGGTTATAGAAAAGCAAAGTAGCAGATCACTGTGCCAAATGCTTCCACATGCTCTTCTTGCCTCTCCTTGTTTTCCTTACTCAGAGAAGCTGCTGCAGCCCATGTATCTCAGATGCAAGCACACAGTCCTTTGAAGAACCAGATATTAGGTAAAAAGTAGGGTGAAAGAATTTCTAGAAGCCTTAAGTAATGGATTCTTTTCACTTAAAGGATACATAAATGCTTCCACGGACATAAAGTCTATGATTTTTCTTTATTTCAGAGGAAATGTTGTCTAGTTTTATATTTAGGTACTCTTAAGAACAGCTTCCTTAGGTATTTGAATATTGTAACTAAGGCAAAGACTCCAGATGGGGCATTTGAGAAGGCCTCAAGAGAAGTTGGGGATGGTGGGTTGGGATTTGTACAGATATTGGGGTTGCTGGATACGATAGCATGAAGGTAAATAGAGTATTTACCCAAAATGATTACTCTTTTCCTCCTCTTCTTTCGTTGTCTCACTACCCAGCCTGCTACTTAGGCACTTCTCTGGCCTGCACTGGCTCTAGGACAGCGTAGGAAATAGCATCTTTATTCTTGGATAAAGGTTTCTCGATCTAGAATGGGTCTAGAGGGGTCTAGAATGGTACAGGGGGTGGGGGAGATTAAACATTGAAAAGCCAGAGTGGAAAGAGAATTCCCTGTGGTCATACAGTTGGGCTGAGGTTTATTCTTGGGCCTTCATGTAAATCCTGCTTCTTTAAATTAGAAATTCTGTATGTACACAGTTAACATGTAATTACATAGATGTTTTTCATTAATAAATGTCAGCTACAATGTGCAAAATTTGTGCTTTTAGCAGCAGTTGTATTTATCAAAATTTACAAATTGCTTGACATAGAGTGATTTCATAGCCATTATGCTATAATGATCTTATCCTTACATGACTAGTGAACTGGTTTTTTTTTTTTTTTTTTTTTTTTACTGTAAATGAAGGTTAATTAAATGTATAAGATCAGCGAACAGGAAAAGGTTGTCAGTAAGACTGTTTATGTGCCATCAGCATAATCCCTGAAGCCAGTCAGTTTGATCAACGTAGTTTCAAATTTGTTCTCTCTTTATTTCATTCGTGTTTTTTTGTTGTTGTTCTGTGATTTTCCATTTCTAAACTTCGTAATGATTACAGAGATCTAGGTCTTTAAAAAATAATGATCTAAAATGCCACTCATTTTAAATGATGCTCCGTTGGAGTGGAACATTAGCTGTGATTTTTACCACACAAATTCAGGTAAACAGGGCAGTCAGTGGCATCAGCCCTCCCTCGTTGTTCCTTTGTATAAATGTAAGACTTATATTTACTGGTAATATAAGTATAAGGTGCCTAAACATACAACCTACTATAATATTTCTTATTTCAAAAACTAGTAAAAAGTTCAGTTGTATAAATTGGTTACTTCAAGCATTTAACAGTCTTAATTCATTCCTCCTTTCCACTTCCACTTTAGTTTCATTCTGTACTTTGAAAACACTAGCAGAGACAAAGACAGGAAATGGAAAAATGAGTTTGAGGATTTCAGGTAGGCAGATTTTATTTAAATATGTAATCTTTGATATACTTCAGGACTCTAGAATCCATGTATTCATTTATAAGGGAAGAAACAGGAGTGGTACTGAACTACATGTTCCAGAGCATTTTAACAAAGTTGAAATTTTCTTCAAGATTGTTCCTTTCCTTTCTCCGAAAAGTGTACTGTTTGAAAAACACTAATATAACATCAGAAAATGAGGAGGAGAACAGCATTATAATTGTTTTCATTTTTGTGTTTTTAAATAATGGTACTTCTAGGATTGCAGCCATGACCCAGTGGTAGAGCATGTGCCCTGCGTGCATAGGGCCCTGGGTTCAATCTTGAACACTCCCTTTAAAAAAAAAAAAAAAGGCCTCTGTCAATTACATTGTCATACTTCTAATTTTCATCTTTATAATCATAACAGTGAGAATCTATAAATTATATATTTGACCATTTTAGCATTTTAAGAATCTTGTAGTGGTCTGGTATTGGCCCTAACAATTATTCTAAAAGAGAGATTAGTTGTCAGGACCATGCCCTCCTGATCAGACTAAGAAGTCATCTATCTCTGGATTTGGTTACTCTCCTGTAAAGTAGAAAGCAGTCAACTATACCAGGTTATAGTTACATACGCACGGCATGTGAGAAGTGATGGGAAAAGGAGAATAAAGAACAAGATGAAAAGCAGTTGAAGGAAAGAGAAGAGAGTAGCTGAAAGTTTTTAATTAGAAGCTACAAAAGAAGGGGTTAAATCGTATAAATGGTAGTGAAAAGTAGAACCCCTGAAAATTAATGGCAGCAAGGAACAAAGTTCTAGAAAGAAGGGAGATGTCAGGTCACATAGCAACAATAATAGAAGGTACAAAATATAACATAAAATAGAAAAATAATAGGCGGTAGTAATCATCGCAGAAGCCGCCAAAAGCCGCTTGAACAAACACCTGAAGCCTTCTATGTGGTAATTGTAATGTAATGATTTTGAGTCTTCCTATTAAGTTTTTACTTGAAATTTAAGAACTTTTTAAATTTAAGCCATTGGTTCATTAGCTAAATTACTATGGTTTACTTTATTTATCTTCCTTTTTTGAGCTCTGTTTCCGTACAGTCCATTCTCTTCTGTAACTGTTTTATTGAAGAACATATGGGGACTTCTGTTTCCTGGCACCGCAGGCCTGGGCTTCTCTGCCACATTTCCAGGGCTTCTATAATAGTGTTTTGTACCTGACTTGTGCTACTTACCAATCTTAATTTCTGTTTGTCAGACCTGTCTGCTGACCATTCCTTCAGTTTTCGCTTTGGGAAATAGCCTGCTTTGCCTAAGGTGTACCTTCTCATCAAGTCATGGCTACCTTATTCTACCCCTTATATGAATTTGTCCATTTCCTCAACACTTCACCCTTTAAGAGTCCTAACTGTATGGATATTACACTGTGGCTTCGTTTTTGTATTTATAATTTGGAATAAATCATACTGCAAGTACTTGAAGAGGAGACTTTGTCTCATTTTCTTTTAATTCCTTCTTTGGTATTAAGTATAAATTTGTACAGAATAAAATACCAGATTTAAAAAGTGGCTGATTCGTTGATGTTTCCAAACATTGCTATAGTCAGCTTTTTATTTTTCTATCTGTAGATGGAAATATGTAGACTTGTTTACACAGAATTTCTTTCATAAGAAGTCATAGATCTCATTACTCACAGAATTTTTCTTGGTTCATTTCCTGGTATTTTTTTCCTTTCCATTTCATGTCATTACTCATAGTTGTACAAAACTAAATGAAGTGTATATTTTCTTTAGTCTTCAACTGGTTTGTTGTTCATTTGTAAAGTATGATTTATCTGTCCCTATTTTTTTCTCAGCGCTCCTCTCTTTTAAGTATACATGTTTACCTCTTAATTGTGCCTTATTTAATTTTTTTCAGAATTTTAATTAAATTTGTTACTATGTAACAAAAACCTTTAGTATTCCTATGGCTTTCATGGAGTCAGTGTCCAAGTTGTAGGAATAGAATCACTAGAATATATATTACTTTTTAAAAAAGAAATTTATACCTTAAATAAGGGATATTCAAAATACAAATAATTTTATTTTTTTCTATAATAGTATCTTGTGTTATCTGTGGCCAGTACTATTGATAAGCTTCCTTTTATGATTTTTAAGATTTATTCCACTACTAGCAATATTTGAGGAATGGATGACATTTTATTATTTTTCCTTCATAATCTTAGGTTAAAGTTGAACAGTGCTAATTTAGGAAGAGTATGAAAATTTCAGGTAAAAGATAATATTGTTCTTATTCACCATTTCTACTAATTTGGAAGAATCAGATTAGTGAGATATATTTTTATGAATTCACAGAGTTTATGTTCTGCCTTAGAGAAGTGAAATAATTATGATGCTACTTGGTCTATTAAATGAAAGGAGGCAATCCAAGTGCGGCACCTGCCATTTTCCTGGCACTGTTCTTACAACTGCGTGGACATCATGTTTCACCTTTCACAACTCCGAATTATACTGAGAAAACGGAAGGTCATAAAAATAAATTACTTCGTCCCCGTTGTTATATTCCAGCATAATGTTTCTCAAACTCTCTGTGATAAAATATTCAATCTTTTTTAATTTTTTAAATTCCTAATCTTTTCCAGCGTATTCATTTTTATAAAATATAAGCAATAAACAATTACTAGAAAAAATAAGATTTTTAAAAGACATACAAAATATTAGCCTGAATTTGCTGAGTTTTCTAAATAGAATTTCTGCACTACAGGTTACGTATCCATTATTTGAAATACTTGGGACTTGAAGTGTTTTAGAGTTCCAAGATTTTTGGATTTTGGAATAACTGAATGGACTTTAACCACTTGAACATCACAATCTGAAATCTGAAATGTTCCAAAATTATTTCATCTTGTAAACTTATTCTGAACCCTATTTTTATTATATAACAATAAATAGGCTATGTTTTAATAACATTCTTATATACTGTATTTAGAAATGATGTCAGCAAATACATGAAAATTTCAATGAAAACTAATCAATCTTATTTTCTATTTAAATGAACTTATTCAGAAATACATAGGCATTATGTGTCATTACTACTACATTTGGAAATCTAGCATACGTTTAGAATTCCAAAAAAGGTACAATAGAAAAAAAAATGAAGAGGAAAAGATACTTAAAGAAATAATGACTATAGTTTCCAAATTGGGTGGGAAATCAGTTGTAGACCCCTAAAAGCTCAGTACCACATCAGATAAATATAAAGAAAATATAATACATCTATACCAATAAAAAGGGGAGAGTCAAAAAGAAAGATAAGTAATTTTTTAAAAAAGAAAATCATACCTAAAACCATCCTAGTCTCACCAAAGAAAATCTTGAAAAGCAATCTTAAGAAACACTATGTTATATATATGGTGATAAAGCTTTGAAGGATGCTTGACTTCTCTTTAACAACAACAACAACAAAAAAGATTAGAGAGCAGAAGATAACGAAATAACATTTTTAAAGTAGTGACAGAAAAATGTAAAATGCTTGTGAACTAAAAAATTTTGTGTAATGCAGTGTTAAACTTCAAAAAAAATGAAGATTAAAGTAAAGCAGATTAATTTCATTTGTAGCAGATTGTTATAAAGATCTAAACAACAGCTACAAGTAAGTTTTTGGATAGAAGCAAAATGCTACCAATTGAAAACTTCACTTTATAGGACAGAGTGAGCACTGGGAAAATTATACAAAACAACAATTGACAAAGAAGAAAAACAGAAGAACTCATAATCGTATTTGGAGATTTTAATATGATCCTCAGTCTGTGATAGACTAAATAGTTTTAAAAATAAGTAAAATTAACTAAAATGAATAAAGACCAACCAACCACATCAAATGTCCAGTATGTGAAAAAATAAGCGCTTTCATACATCACTTGGTGGAAATGTTAGATATTATAACTACTTTGGGAAAAGATTTGGCAGATTTTTTAAAGTTAAACATACTTCTACCCTTTTACCCAGCAGTTCCTTTTCTGGTATTTATCCAAGAGAAATGAAAACATATACTTGTTCAGGAGTCCTCGTAGGAAATTTTTTCATAATATCCCAAAGCTGAAAACACCCCAGATGTCTATCAAAGGGAAATTAACAAATTGTGGTATTACTCAGATATAAAAAGTAACAGACTATATGGATGAATCATGCAAACATCAAAAAAGAGTCAATACAACATACATGATTCCCTTCAAATAATGTACTACAACAAACACGAGTAAAAAAAGTAGAAAATAGTTTTAGCTTTTGTTGTAGTGAGGGACGTTGATCTGGAAAAAGAAATAAAGGAACTTTTTGGCAAGCTAGAAGCATTATATATTAATAGCAATGTGGTTCACACAGGCACATCCAAACATCAAATCCTATGCTTAAGATTCATATATCTCAGAGCATATCAGTTTTACTGCAAAAAGTAAAAGTTAAACAGAACTTTTCGTAGATTTGGTTTATCTTATTTAGAATAGTAATTCTAAACCTACTTATTATGTACTCAAGGGCTAAGCAAATAAATATGTTTGAAGGAGATGGGTTTCTCACTTTCAGAGAAGTTACAGTACAGAATGGCAGAACAGATTGTGTTGTGACATTGGGTTAGAATTGGAGAAATTGTATTAAGTCATGCTTTTAAGTATATTAGAATGTGTATGTGTGTGTGTTTCTGTCTGTGTTTGTGTATGTAGAAATCTTTCATCTCTATACTGAGAAGACCTAGAAGCATTATTGCAGTGGTAGCAGTGAGCACACCTAATACATGAATTTGGCTTTTAATACCAGCCTTTTATAACAGAAAATCAGGCTCTTACCCAAATGACTGAATCTCTAATTGGGTCAGGGAAATCGCTACATACAGCTGGACTTTCTTGTGCTAGCATAGTCGTAATCAGGGGCCCAGCATCCAACTTGAAAGGATTCCCAATGTGCATGTCAAGAACAATTTCAGCATCAAAATAAGAGTGATAGGAATGGATAATAGTCCATTGAGTAGCAATCTGTGGGTCCATACTGACAAGTATAATACAGTAAATAAATGATGGAACAGAGAAGGTTCTTTACAGTACAATTCTAAAGAAATTTTTCCTTGAAGGTTCTTATCAAAGAGGAAAATACTAGGTTTATAAGGGAATAGCTTGTCATATACATTTTTAACCGGGTCATCAAACATGCCACCACCAGTATTGGGACAAACCATATCATACACCTCCTAATAAGACAAACTGAAAAAGAAAAACATCACTTTAGTGGTAATGCTGCCAAAAATGCACAGTATAAACATAATCATGAAGAAATACCAGACAAATCCAAGCCGATAAACATTTTACAGTTAGGTTAATGTCAAGGTCAAGAAAAACTAACATGCTATTCCAGATTGAAGTCTAAATGATCATGACAACTAAATAATGTATGCTTCTTAGATCCAGACGTGGGGCAGAATTAACTCCAGAGAATATTATTGGGACAGTTGACAGAATTTATTATAACTGGATTAGACAGTAGTGTTTTGATAATCACTGTGTAAAAAGACTGCGCTTGATCTTAGTAATGTACAGTGAAAGGATAAGGGGACACAGTGTTTTCAACTTAGTCTTAAATGGCCTGGGGGGAAAAATGTATGTATATATATACATATATTTTTTCACATGTAAATTGATTGATAAATAAGAACAAACAGTTGGAGAATCCAATTTAAAGGTTTATGGAAATATACTATAGTGAAACTTTTTTATAAGTAATAAAAATTAAGTATTAAATAGTTAAATCTTTTGACTAATTGGAACATATATCCCATAAAAATAGAGTAGTTAAATTTAAGTATTTGAGTAAATTTTAAATACAGATTTTAAGGTACAGTTTTGCCATCCTTTTTTAAAACTTGTTTCATGAAGTTCTGCCTGCTTTGAAAAATATAAGACTATAAAAATGAATAAATCTCAGGAAGTACTTGTAATCTGTGACTATAAATACTTCAGTGTGTTACTCATTAAGATAATAAGTTTATTTAATGTTTGTTTTTAAGCATTTCTCATATTACATCCCCATGTTCCTGGAGCAATATAAACCACTTGTTTGTATAATATACTTGGGAGAATTTAGGTACTAAGAGTATATATATGTGTTATCTATGATGATGTCACCTAGTCAGAGATTATTATTCACTTTTATATCACTGACTACTTTGGAAACATTTTGAATACTATGAATTCTTTCATGTGTGTATATGTTATACTTTGCATATAGTTTGGGGGTTTGTTTCACAGAGATCCTCAATCCTATCCATTGACCCTTCCCTGTGAGTATAAGTCAAACTGTGAAAGCAAGTTTGATACACATGTTTGTTCATTAACAAAGCAGTTTTGCTTTAGTTCAATACTTTTTGTAATATGGCTTCTGGACTGCCAACTTTAGAGTCACTTGGTATACTGGATAAAAGTATGGACTCTAAAACCAACCTGTCCTCTTCATTCATCAAGTATTTGTTAAGTTCTACTCTGCACCAAGCACTATTCTAGGCCATAGCAATTCGGTGATAGATAAAATGTCCACCTTTATGGGAAATATTCCTATGATAGAGACAGATAAATTAATAATTAAAATGTATACTAGGTCATGTGGAGAGTATCACAGAGGAATTCAAGGTAGGAATAAGATGATTAGTTTTTAAATAGTTTGACTAAAGAAGACATCATGGAGAAGGCAACAGTTAGCAATGCCTTGAAGGAACTAAGGGAAAAAATCTGTTTAAGATATTCCAGGAAGAGGCAGGAGAAAGTGCAAAGTTTTCAAGACAATATACGCTGCATGTTTATGTTCAAGATAGCAAGGAAGACAGTGTTGCTAAATCCATAGTAAAGAGAAGAAAAGTAGTAGGAGTTTGATATGGGTAGGAAGAATTCAAACATAATCGAGGGCTAGGGATATGCCTTAGTGGTAGTGTACTTGCCTAGCATGCACAAGGCCCTGGGTTCAATACCCAGTCCTGAACAAACAAGTAAATATCATCCAAAGGATTTGACTTTTCTTTTAAAAGTATATCAAGGAACTAGGAATTAAACCAGCTATCATACAACTGTTAGAAGAAAAATTAGGAGCAGCACTCCAGCATATGGGAGTAGGCAGTGATTTCTCAACAAGACTCCCAAAGCGAAAGAATTAAAGTTAAGAATCAACGGGTAGGATGCCATTAAATTAAAAAGCCTTTGCTCAGCCAAGGAATTGGTCAAAACTGTCAAGAGAGAAGCTATAGAATGGGAGGTAATTATGGTCTGTGATTCCTACCACAGGGGGATAATAGCCAAAATTTACAAATAACTCAAAAAACAATATCAAAGACAATCCAATCAATAAATGGAAAAGAGAGTTAAATAGAAAATTCTCAATAGAGGAAATCAAGCAAGTCAATGAATATATAAGAAAGAATTTTAAATGACTAATAATCAGAGAAATGGAAATCAGAACTACAAGATTTCACCTCATTACCGTAAGATTGGCAAAAATGAAGAACATAAAGAAGAACAGATGTTGGAGGGTTGGGTTGTGGAGAAATAGGAACACTAACTCACTACTGGTGGAACTGCAGACTGGTACAGCCACTCTGGAAGGCAATGTGTAGACTTGTCAAAAAATTAGGGATGGATCCACTATAGGACCATTCTACCCCTCTTCTGGGTATTTCCCCAAATCAGCACATTACAGTGACACAGCAAAATCAGTCTTTATAGCAGCTTGATTAACAGTAGCTAGATTATAGAATTAACAGATGCCCATCACTGGATGTGTGGATCCAAAAGCTGTGATATACATATACAATGGAGTTCTACTCAGCTATTAGAAACAATGATATTGCAGCCTTTGAAGGTAAATGGATGTCTGTGGAAGAAATCATGCTAAGCAAAGTTAGCCAAACCTAGAAAGTCAAGGGTTGAATGTTTTCCCTCATTTGTGGAGGCTAGCGTCTCTTGAGAGAATGGTGAAGCTCATGTACTAGATTCACCGAAGTCGAAGCAACTCAATCTAGGGGAACCATAGATATGTATGGGAAGGGGAGGACAAAGGGAGGGATCTAGTGGGGGAATCAACAGTGTAGCTTATCATGTACTGCCCTGAAAAGCCAAGAAGCCAAATAATACTTTTGCAGTCATTTAATTCTGGAAAATGCACAATCTTTATATATACACACATATGTATATATATAGAGAGAAAGAGAATATCTATCTGTATAGATAGATATAGGTGTCTATTTAGAGAGAGAGGAACATTTTTATCTGCTATGGAGGGACATAGAAGAATCAGGAGACTGGGGTATGGGTGATTTGAGGGTGATTATGGATTAGGATCAGGGGCATATATTGTTATTACATATGCATTCATGTTTATACAACATCTCCTCAATAAAAAAATTTTTAAAAAAGTATTGTTCCTTTCACTGTTATGGACAAGGGTGTGAAGAGATCATTAGTATATTATTAAATAACCAAGTCAGGTAATGATTGCTCTGACTAGAATTTGCAATAGAGGTCATGTCAAGAAGTGGTTGAGTTTAGGATTATTCAGATACAGAGCTGACAGAAGTTAAGAGATTTTGCTGGTAGAGTAAAGAGGGAGGACTCAAAAGTGACTCAGAGTTTGGGCTTCAATAGCTAAAAGAATGGAATTATCATTCATGACATTTGGAGGAACAGATTTAGGGGCAGAAAATCGGGAGTTGGCTTGGAACTTCTAAGGCTAACCAACAGAAGTAACATGTCAAGTTGGATGTAATAAGATCTAAGGTTCAGAAGACAGGTATAAATAGAAGATATAAAACTGGGAGTTGACAATGTGAGATGGTATTAAGTTGGATGAGAATATCAAGATAAGATGTAGGAAGAAAAACAGTCTAAGAACTAAAGTCTGGCACTTCCAGCCTTTGGTCATGAGAAAGAACCATGTTATAAAGAACTGAAGGAATTCCAGCAAAGTAAAAGGAAAATCAGAAGACCTTGATAACCAAGAGGAAACTAAATTCAGGTGGGGTTCAGGGCAGGAAAAGTGATCAGCTTTTCATGCTGATAGCATTGGATTTAGCAATAGAGAGGAAATCTATAACTTGACAAAAGCAATTGCAGTGAGTGGTGAGAATAAAACCTGACCAGGCTGGATTCAAGAGAAAATCAAAGAGGAAGAATTGGAGGTAGCTCATTCTTTTTAAGGTGGTTCACTGTATGCTACTGGAGAATAATTTATTTTGGTTTTTATTTATAGTTGGGGCCAGAATTTTCTGGAGAGAGTATGTGTGCACAGCACATGCATGTGTACGTATATGTTTTAGTTTCACCCTCGTGTCATTCTTAAATGTACTAAGTTTAAAACATCTGATCTAGTTTATGACTAGTATTTTTCTACCAGTCATTTTTAGGGGCAGCAAGTGCAAATGAGTTAAAAATTAAATGAAAACTTTGTATACTGCTGCTGACTCTGGAAAGCTGAAATTTGCAGGTTTTTGTTGGTTCTCATTATTCCAGTTACAAAACAGGAACTTAAGAGACCAGGGACAAAAGTAAAAGTTCTTTTTGTAATTCCTGTTTCTTAGAAAGAATGTCTAATCAGCCAAAAGGAGTTAACATTTCAAAAATATCAACATCTAAAAAATTTCCTCTTCAAATATTGTGTGGTATCTAGCATTCTTTGTTTTAAAGAAAATAGTATTTAAAAGTACATTAATTTGAAGTTACTATTGTCGATAATTGCTGCTCAATATTATTTATGCCTATTTGCCCAAGTAAGGGTATTTTGGAAACTGTGGTATAAATCAAACTATTGCTTTATGTGCTTTAAGGACTTTTTTTTTTAATGTGCTTATACTAAAATGAATGCTTTTCAGCTTATATTAATGTTTTCTTAGATTTCAAATACTATTAGGGTCAAAATAATCTTGTAAAGTAATAATAATACTACTTTCCCTCTAAAGCTTCAGAAAGGATTAATTTATTCCAAATTGGGAAAGATTTTTTAAAATCCCCGAAAGAGCCAGTTTACACTTTCCAAAGCAGTGCATTCATCTTCTTTCAAAGTGATGCTCTGTCTTCCAAGATATAATCCTACATTGACATATCAAGTAGCTGACATATTAAAGCCCATATTCCTAATTTCATATATTTCCATCTGACTTGTTAATTGCAGAGTGGTAATTATAACTTAAAAAGGAAGTCCTGGATTGAGTGTCTGGCTTTACTACTAAAATAGTGTGTGATCTTGGGTAAATCATTTTGTTTTTGTAATGGCATTTCTTTATTTCTACGATGGTGAGATTGCAAAACCCTAAGGAAAAAAAAGATGAGCTGTTATGGGACTGCTATAGTTTGGATCAGTGTCTTCCAAAGATCCATGTGTTCAATGCTTAGTCTCCAGGATGGTGATGGAGCCTTTTGGAGGTGGGGCTTTATGGAAGTACTTAAATCATCAGAAGCATGTCTTGAACAGGATTGTGGAACCCTGGCTGGTTGGGAATAAATATTTGAGCTGAACTTGAGAAAGAGACTTGGGGTTGTGTAGGAAACCATGTTAGATAAGGGACAGTAGCATGAGTAAAGATTGCATATGATATACAATCCCATCTGGACTTAATGGAAATAAATAGAAGGAAACTAGACTGAAGCAGTATCTGGTTATGTGATACCTGAAAAATGTCCATTGGATTTGCAATGTGAAGTAGGTTGTTGGTGACATTAGCGAGAATAGTTCCTCTTTAGTGATATATAGGCTGACATGTGAGCTCCCTACTATTCAAAAGCTCCGGCACACGTTCAAATTCTCTGATCTTTGTGTGACAAGGAAATATGAACTAAACAGAAAAGAAATAAAGCAATGCCCTCTCCCACTGAGTGAACAGAACGGTGAAAAAGCAAAGACTTTAAATGTGAACACTTCATTGATAAGATTGTTGGTAGAGTAAAACAAAATACAGTCAGTCCTGGAAAAAGACAGGAATGGGTACATGGAATTTAGGAAAGAAGAGGCAACTCGCAGGTTCTTAGGTGATATTTTCAGTTTCCCTTCCAACAACACAGTAAGGTATTATTTTCCCATTTTTAAAATTGAGGAAAGGAGATTCAGAACTGTTAGGTAGCATATGACAGGTTAAAAGTTAAGTTTGCCTGGCTGTTAGTCTAGTGTGTATTTTAACAACTGCAGAATGTTAGTTTTCATATATTCATGTAGATCTTTAGTGAAAAGAGTTTAATCTATTGTTACTGTCTGTCTTTTGTATTTAATCTTAAAATTCCATGTAGCCTATTTTTCTTTGTTCATAGGAGGTACAAATTTTGCTGGAAGAACACTCCCATAGTTCCACTGCAGGCTTCTTCTGAAGTGTAACACTGTACAGGAGAACTGGGCATATTCTTTGATGAACGTAGTTTTGTTTACACGGAATCTTTGAAGCCCTAGACAGTTGGTATAATCAGCAGTTGGGTAGGAGGGAAGTCACCAGGCTCTCTTCAGAGTCATATCAATAAAAATACGCTTTATCTCAGAAATACAACATAGGATATCTTAAATGCTTATTTTTACTTTTTTTATGATGGTCTAATATTAATATAAAAATACTCTCTTTTAGAATGTGAAACACAGAAAATATGCAAGGTGGAAGGCAACATATATCCATAATTGCTTAAAGAATGGAGAGACTCCTCAAGCAGGCCCTGTTGGAATTGAAGAAGATAATGGTACATATTTACTTGTTCTAAGTAAAATGATTTAGTGTAATCATATTTTTCAGAGGAGTATTTCAAGTTTTAGGAAGAAACAGTACAGCTTTTTTTATCTGGTTTAAAATGCTTGAAAATCAAATATAAAAATCATAAACTTAGGGAGAATGAGAGATTAAGGCTAAACTGCTCAAATATCTGTTCACTTCAGGGTAGTGGTTTGGCTGTCTCCCACATCTTAATCAAATTTCATTCCTGTGTAAGAAAAGCAGTGCATTGATAATTTAAAAAAATGCTTCTAGACCACAAAAACCACTATTATTTTTTGTATATCTATTTTAATTGTGCTCGTGTTTTGTTTTGTTTTGTTTTGGTGGGAGGGGCAGTAGGTAAGTAATAACAGAGTATATGAAAAGTACAAAGTGAATTCCCATTTCCACCATGTCCCCCATCTTCCTAAGTCCAGAATTCACATAAGTAAACATTGCTTTTCATTTTTTTTTATATCTTTACAGAGGTATGAGTTTACAGATAGGAATATATATAACCTCCCTTTTTCACAGAAATAAATATATATATATATTGTTTTATGCCTTTTTTCCTAACTTTACGTAGACAGGAGATTTTTATCACTCATTAAGTGGGTTTTATAAAATTTAAAATTTAATCAAGAATAGAAAATGAAGGTCTTGTTTCACTTGACCTTTCCTTCACAGAAAGACAGAAAGGAAAAATGGTGGGGTTTTTTTTTGTTTTGTTTTGTTTTGTTTTACTTTTTAAAAAATGGATTAGACTGGTTGAAAATTGTTACAAAGAGAACTAGCACTGTTTTCTGAACTGAGAAACTTCCAGATGATCCTTGTATTTTGTTATGCAACTTTTAGGCATCTACAACACTGATCATCTAATGCAGGGGTTAGTTTTTCATATACTTCTTCATAAACAATCAGATAGTAAATACTTAAAACTGTGGAGCACGCAGACTTTGTTGCACCTGTTTGATTCTACTGCTGTAGCAGCCATAGACAGTGTGTAAACAACTGAGCGCAGGTTAAAAGATTGCCTAATGTTGAATGAGCTTTACACCGTGCAGCACACCCACCTGGTCATGATGTTTGTGTTTTTTATTGATGGATTCAGTTCATTTTACTTAGATTATTGAAGATTTTGTATTAACATCCATAACTAAAATTGGTCTACAGTTTTCTTTTTTGTTATCAATGTTATGCTTCTCAAATAAAATTTGATAATTTCTAGTCTTTTTTTCTGTGCTTTGGAACAGATTAAGTCACTTTGAATTATCTACTCTTTAAATGCTTTCTAGAAATTTTTTTGTGAAACCACCTTGTCCTGGTACTAATGATGCTCTTTGGCACTAATATTCCATGCAAATCTATCTCCATAATTTTTTTTCTCAATCAGTTTCCAGTAAATGAGTGTGCGTTTATAAAATAAGTGATATTTTACTTCTTTTAGCCTATCTTGATAATTTATTCATGTTTACAATCCTTATCATTTTTTCAGTCCTGATTTGCACTTCTCCAGAACAGTATGCATACTTCTACAAGATTGTATGCATCCACTGGCAAAATATGAGTTGTCTTGAGTATTTCTACATGTCATTTTAAGAATGAGTAGGGGTCACATAAGCATACAAAAACATGCTCAAATCTTTAATCATTAGGGTAAAACAAAACCAAAGCAAGATACCCTACACACCTACTGAACTGGAATCAGGAGTGAAAATTTTACAGACTGATAGAATTGCAGACAAGGATGCTGAACAGCTGGAACTCATACATTGCTTATGGGAAAAAAAAAAGGGAGTTTGGTATTTTCATTAAAAAAATTGAACAAATATTTAGCATAGGCCTAGCAGTTCCACTCCTAGTTATCTCCCCAAGAAAAATGCAAATATATTTTCACACAAAGACATATATATAAATGTTTATAAGAGTTTTACTTGTAATCACCAAAATCTGGAAATTATCCAGATGTCATCAAATTATAAATAAGTCAACAAATTGTGGAGCATCCCTGTTCTCAAATACTAAAACACTTACAGGCAGTGAACTTCTGATATATGCAACAGTGTGGACTAATCAATGGCAGAAAACAGGTCAGTGAGTAGATGAGGAGGAGGAAAGGAAGTTTACTATAAAGGCGCATGGGAAATTTGGAGGATGATGCGAATATCCCATATTGTAGCAGTGGTGGTTATTTATACATGTATAAGGTTTTCAAACTGTCTACCTACACAGCCTGAATTTAACTAATATAAATTATTACCGTAATAAGAATTTTAAAAAGGATGGTGAGAGAGAGAGAAAATTAATTTTATTTATTTTTTTATCTGGTTTTGGTTGCTCTGACAGTTAAGGAATATGGTGCTGGAGTTCAAAACTGGGTCCTCACACATGCCAGACAAGCACAATACTGCTGAGCCAGCACTCTAGCCCCCTTAATAAGAATTTAAGAAAATAAGAAGAAGAAGAAGAATTAGGGGCTGGAGCAGTGGCTCAGTAGTTACAGTGCTTGCCTGGCATGCTCGAGGACCTGAGTTCAAAGCCCAGTACCACGTATACAACTGAGTGTCGGACCAACAAAGGCTACATGAAAAGCTAAATAAAATTGATTTTTTTTCCCTCTCTTACTGTCCCTCTTTAAAAAAATTTTAAAAAAATAAGAATTAGGAAAAATTTTTGTTTTATTGGTTTATTCAAAAGACTATTAAGAATTTTATAAAGCCGTCAGTAAAAAGAAACACCTTATTTTTACATATGAATATGGTATGCAAATTATTTTTGTTCAACTCTCTTTCATACAACATTTCAAGTTAATTTGTTCCTATCTATTCATGAAATATATTTCATCTTCATCTTTTCTTTCCTAATTCTTAGTCATTTTCATATAAAATGCTTCTTCCAGTAATTTATAATATATGAATATAAATGCCTCTTATTCTTATAGTGCCATAAAACTTTCAAATCATTTTCACATATATTATCTCACACCATCAAAAGCTCCTAAGAGCTAGTTCATATTATTCCTGTTTTACAAAGGAAACTTGAGGTTCCTCACGTATTTTTGGCCTGCCTGAGATCATAGAAACACAAAGGAGAGAACCAGAATTGGAGTGTTAGCTGAATTACTCTTAAGTCCTGAAGTCTTAAAATTAACCATTCTGAAACATGATTGAAGTTTTGGATTATTCATCATGACAGTTGATATATTGCCCCAACTTCCTCACTTATCATTTAATATTTTAGAATGTTTTACATATTGCATTCCCTACTTTAGTACTGACTATAATCAGGGATGTTTTAGACCTTGTCTCATGCATATTGCTTCTAGTTATCCACAGGAAAAAAAAATGTGAGATTCTCAGCAATCAAGAAAACCCACAGCTATATTTTACTGTTTTATTTCCTTCACTTATCTTCTATTGTCTTAGTGTGTTTGAGCTGCCATTACAAAATACTGCAGATTGGATGACTTAAACAACAAAAATTTACTCTCATGCCTCTGGAGACAAAAAGTCCAAAACTAGCATCCAACAGAGTTGACTTTCTGGCGAGATGTCTCTTGCTGTGTGCCCCCATGCTGAAAAGAGTGGTCTTCCCACTCTTATTCCTCAGTTCTATCAGATAAGGTCCTACCTTATGACTTCTTTCAACTTTAATATCTTCTTTAGACTCTGTCTCCAGATAGTCATACTGGGTTGATAAAGCTTCACCATATAAATTTTTGGGTGACACAATTCATTTCACAGCTTTCTACATTCTATACTATCAAATGTGTTTATCACATGCAAAATACATCCATTCTATCCTGTCATCCCTAAGTCTTATTAGCTTATTACAAAGTCAGCTATAAAATCCAAAGACTAAAGCCTCATCTGACTGTTATCTAAGTCAGATAAAGGAGTGGTTTGAGGTACAGTTCATCCTAAGGCAGAAGTATTCCCCAGCCATGAACCTATGAATTCAAACAAGTTATGTGCTTTCAAAATACAGTGAGACAGGCCTTGGATACACTAGTGATCCTCATTCCAAAAGGGAAAGATAAAAAGAAAAACAGGGTGACAGATCCCAAGCAAATCTGAAACCTAGCAAAGGCAAATTCCATTAAGGTTTCAAACTTGCATAATCCTCTTTACTCCACATTTGCCATCTGTATCCACTGTTGTGGTGGTCCTACCCCTGCGATTCTGCCCGCAAGACTACATGCCAAGTGGCCCTGCACCTGTTACTCTTGATGGAGGCAGTCTGCCCCCCTGCAGTAGAGGCTGTAGCCCCACCCTTAAAGAAGGAGTGCATATATTCAGAGCTGAACAGCTCTGTGGTTCAGTTCTGTATGATCTTGGAAGGATGACAGCTTTCCTTCATTTTGTCTCAGTCCACTTAGTCCTAGCTGACAACGTTTTTACTGCTGTAATTCCATTTTTATTCCTGGCATCTGCCTAGACAGCTGATCGAGTCGATGAGTTGCACCCATGTTTCTTTATTAAATAGTTCTTCAGCCACACCCTTAGTGTTTTCTGTAAAGCAAGCTTTCTAATTTTTTCAATATGGATAAACAGAACTTTCCCCAATTCTCCAAGTCCTCGTCCCTTTTCGCCTAATAGTTCTTCTTTTTGTGTGTGTGCATATCTATTTTCTCACTCTCTCTACATATATATGTGAGGGCCAAGCTGCACTGTCAGTATTTGCTGAGAAACCTCTGCTTCTAATATTCAGTTTCATCACTACAGCACAATTCAACCAACTTTGGGTTTTTTGTTTTTTGTTTTTTGCCAGTATATAACAAGGATCACCAATAATCTAGTCCTCATATCTGTCTGAAATCTTAACCAGAATTGACTTTTTGTTATTGTTTGTTTTGTTTGCTTGTTTTGATCTGGAACTTGAGACTGAATCTAGTAGAGGGGTGTGGGGCAATTTACCACTGAGGTACCTACATTCCTAGTCACCCTGTTTTGTTTTTTGAGACAGGGTCTTGCTAAATTGCATAGGCTGATGTCAAATTTGTGATTATCCTGCCTCAGATTTCCAAGTAACTGGGATTACAGGTGTGCAGCATTGTGTCCAGCCAGAGTTGCCTTTAACATCCATCATTTTAGCACGGTCCTCAAAACTCATACAGCCACTATCCACTATGCATTTCCAAAGCTACTGCCACATTTTAGATATTTGTTACATATCAGCATCCCACTTCTCACTACCAAAATCTGCCCAGATTTGAACTGTTGTTATATGCCATAGACTGGATGATTTACAAAATAGGAATTTGTTTTCTTGTGGATCTGGGGACCAGAATTCCCAGATTAAGATCCAGGTGAGTAAAGTTCTGTTCTTTTCCTCACTTGCAAATGGCCATCTTCTTACTATGTCAGAGAAAGAAAGATATCTATCTGTCTCGTTCTCTCTGTTCCCCTTCTTATAAGGACCCAGTCCCTTGGGACTAGGGCCTCACCATTATGGTTTTATTTAATCTTAATTACTTCCTTAAGACTGTATGCAGATATAGTCAAGCGGGAGTTAGAGCTTCAACATGTGAATGGAGGGGGGCACAGTTCATTCCATAATACCCATATAAATGGGTATGATGGCCATAGAAGTTAGCTGAAAAATACTGTTGTCTTCTTACTCAGAACTGTTTCTGCTTTCTAAAATCACTTTTCTTTCTCTGCCTATACAAACCCTAATAATCTGTAATAACCTCTTTTCATTGGAACTTAAACATTGTCAGTTTTATAAAATCTTTTTAATAAAATGAGTATCTTTAAACTTAGGGTAGTATACATTTATACCATGGAATATTACACAGCAATTAGAAACAATGACATTGCAGCCTTCGGGGGTAAATGGATGGTTATGGAAGAGATCATGATGAGTAAAATCAGCTTAACCCAGAGATCTAAGGGTCGATTGTCTCCACTCATCTGTGGAGGTTGGGACTAGACCCTGGCCAGTGAGAAAGTTGGTCTATTATCATGTGTTAAATCCAGATAAGATGTAATGCTATACAACATAATGCTTTTTTAGAGATATTGTGGGAAGGGGAAGGGAGGGATAAGAGTGGGTAATTGGGGAGGGGCACTCCTGGGGGTAATTGTAGTATCCAGAATCTATACACATATATATTATTTTGTTAAAAACTTGTATGGTTGTTCAAAAATTTAAAAAAATTAAAAAAAAAAAGACATTGAGGTGCTAAGGTGATTGCTACTTGAAGTGCTCCACCTGGTGATTAACTCGCGTTCTACCAAAGATTTCTGAAGAAAGGACTGAGATAAAAAAAGTAGAACTTTGAATTTGTCAGCTCAAAGCGAGAGGTAAAGCTGAAGTGAAATATTGGTTCTCCCACGAGAACTAAGCATGATATTGGTCAAATTATTTTGTTACATTGTGTGCATGAAAATATAACAACAAATCCCACCATTGTGTACAATTTTAATGCACCAATAAAAGAAAATCTGGAAATTTTTTTTATAAAACATCTAAGCAAAGATTGAATAGTTCTTCTGTAATTGCATTAAATTAAAAACTTATGTTACCTGGGGCTGGAGTGGTGGCTCAGTAGTTACCTTGAGCGGTGCCACATGCACAAGTACGTGAGTTCAAACCCCAGCACCATGTACACAACGAAGTGTCCGAGGAATGAAAGTTACATGAAAAACTAAATAAAATTTGCTTCTCTCTTTCTCTCTCTCTCTCACTGTCCCCTCTTTCTAAACATATATATATATATGTTTTAGGTATGACTTACATATACCTGTTTGTAGTAAATGTAAAAATATGTGATGCATTTATAGTTAACTTCAAACCTTTTATTTGGGAAGAAATTTAACCTCTTTCATATGGTTAAGCTTATATTCTGAAATACACTATGAAAATACTTCTATTGTTTTAAACACACTGTTTGCTTTGTAGGACTGTTTCACATGTGTCATTTTAGGTCCCTCAGACCTGATCACTTTTGGTTTTAAGGTATTCTTTCCATATCATTGACTCCTCAAACCATTAAATTCATAACCTTTGCCCTAGAAAAAAATAGAAAGTATTACATTTTGATTATCATCTTGATGTCTTTTTTTCTGAAACAGGTATTTGTAGACCTTTTATCATACTATCTAAATAGATTTATTAAGGCTAGATAATTTTGTTTTCCAAAAGCTGGTTTAAATGGAAGTTGTAATTTCTGTTCTTTACTTTCTTACAAATTTCATGGAGCCTCTGGATAGTAGAAAATTGCGAACTATAGAAGACTAATGCTAAATCCAGAAGAGGGCTGGAGAGGTAACTCAGCAGTAGCACACTGGACCAGCATGTTTGAGGACCCAGATTCTAACCCCAGTACCACATACACAACTAAATATTGGAAAAACAGAAACCAGATGCAAAAATAAATAAAATTGACTCTTTCTCGCTCCCTCCCTCTCTCTCTCTTAAAAAAAAAATATATATATATATGTGTGTGTGTGTATGTGTGTGTATAAATATATACATATATATGTATGTATAAAAGAATATTTATATAAATATATATAAAAGAATAGTTTTCACTGTATACTTTTTCAGCTCATTAGCTTAAAACAGATTTGGTGTCAAAACCGAGCATTAATGTCATATCTAATATCTGCTCACTATTGACTTTTGGCTCTACAAGAGTATGTTATTAAATCTGATTTTGTGTGAGAAAAAGCCTTTATAAAACTTTGGGTTTTTTTTTTCCTTTTTCTCAGTATAGCATTACATTCTGAAAACAGTCTTTCAGCTAACTCTTGAATGATGTATTATATTCAACAAAAATCTGATCTATTCTGAAAATGAATTTCTAATAAAACCAATGGAAAATAATAGATACTGTAACTTAATTTAGGTTAAAAACAAAAGAGTGATATACTTTTAACGGCACCATGTATATATACCCTTTTGCCATTACATTTGAATAAGCATATAAAATTGATGATATAAAAAGTAACTGAAACCACCACTCCTTTTATATAGTAACTTTATTTTGACACAATGCAAACTTACAGAAAGTTGTCAGAATAGTGTAAAGAACTCCCATATGCCCTTCACCCAGATTCAGCATTCTCTGATTGATTCATATTCTCTTCCTCTCCCTTACCCTGTCCTTTTCTCCTACTTTACTTCCTCTAACACACATATAAAGAAGTTTGGAGATCAGGTTGTTTTTAAGTTATGCATTTACATACATGTGTTTGTGTGATTTTAAAACATAACCTGGTTTCATAATATAGTGTCAATGTCATAACTTTTAGCAGTATTGCCTGAGAAATGGCTAATGGTTGCACAAGAGGATATAATTTTACATATGTATATAATATATTTACAAACATGCATACATGACACACATACATACACATATGCACATGTGCATGTATGTGTGTATGTATATACACAGTTAATTATATATACACACAAATAGACACATGTAATTTTTTTAAGTATTTGAGAATAAATTGGTGATAGTCTTTTTTATTCCTAAGTATTTCAGTATCTTTTTCCTAGGAAGTACATATTTTTTTCTACAGTTACTTCTCCAAACATATTCTTTACTACAGTGTATTTATCAAAATCAGGAAATATGATATTTCTTCAATACTGACTTCTGATCTCAGTCTGTACAGTACATCTAGTTCTTTCTTTGACCCACATTAGTTAGTATCAGCCTTTTCTCTAAATCTCTAGGTCCTCTTTAGAGGAGAATGATATTTCAAAAACAAGACCTGGGCACTAAAGTGTTACTGTTATATGATTGCTTTGAGGCCTTCTTAGAAGTAAACACAAGAGTATAGATATATACATAGATGTAGTTGTTCGGTTCTTCAGCCCTAAGATTCCTGATTCCTGTTAGCTTCAGACCATTCATTTGTACATATCTGGAAAAAACAGTGTGTAATAATCAAAATCATTAACCCAGATCACTCTAAAAAAGCAAACATGTAAATTAAAGTGCTATTTGCTTAGTTATTTAGCTGCCAGTGTTTCATTTTTTACATAAAACCTTTACATAGTGAAATACGTATATATTCAAAGTATAATTCACCGACTTTTTCTGTATACCACTCTCTAACTCTAAAACATTTCCCAGTATCCTCCCAAATTACCTTAACATCCTTCTGGGTACATTCCTGTTCTGAGAAGTTAACAATATTTGTTTAACAGTCTTGTTCTAAAACTTCACATAAATAGAGTCATAACAATATTATTTTGTCCCCAGTTTTCTCTTACTTTCTTACTTTTATTTCTCTGTGATTCGCTCATATTTTGCATATCTCTGTATTCCCGTAATACTCAGCACTGAGTACTTCATTATATGGATAAATCATTTTTTTATCAGTTCACCTGCTGATGAACATTATGACTATTTCCAATTTGATATTACAATGAAGAGTCTTGAACATTAAGTTACACGGGTTTTTCAGATACATTTCATGCTATTCATGAGCATATGTTCCATTACTTTGTGTAAATAGCTATGGCAGAATCGCATTTGTTATATGTTTAACCCTTAACTCTCAATTATTTTTCTGAAGTTAGTGTACCATTTATATTTTCATCAACAATATGTGAGAGTTTATGTTCCTCTGTATCTTTGCCAACATTTGATTTAACTTGAGCCATTCTGACTCACGTGCAGTGATTCTTCATTGGGACTTAATCTGTATTTTCCCAATGACTAAGTGCTGTTGAACTCTATTATGTGTTTATTGACTTTTCATATATCTTTATTCATGATGTATCTTTTTGCCTATTTTTATTGGGCTAAATATGTTTAACATAAAATTTACAATTTTAACCATTTTTGAATATGTAGTTTGGTGGCATTGAATACATTCACATTGTGTAATCCATCACCATTTCATACGTTTCAAGAAGGTTTTCATCTTCTCAAACTGAAACTCTCTTCTTTAAACAATAGCCTCTTCCCATTCTTCTAGCTATTGACAACCACAATTCTTTTATGTCCCTATAAATTTCAGTACTCTAGGCACTTCATATTAAGTGAAATCATACATATCTAGCTTTTTGTGACTAGCTTATTTCACACAACATAATGCATTCAAACTTCATGTGTCTTACAGGACATGACATCTCAGAAGTTTATTCCAAAGGCTGAATAATATTTGGTGATATATGTATATCTTATTTCATTTATGTATTCATGTAGTAATTGACATTTCTTTTATTTCCATTCTTAGGCTGTGTATGTAATACTGCTCTGAATATTGATGTACTTGCCTGTTTTTTAATGAATTGCTTATTATTAAGTCATATATAAATTATAAATTATATATAATTGTCATATACATGTTTTACAGATATTATCTTTGAGTCTATTGTTTATCTACTTGTTTTCTTAAGTGTCTTTTGATTATGAAAAGCTTTAGTGTTGATGAAGTATGTTTTAATTTTTTTAATTATTTAACTATTTTTGCATCCAGAGAAGCTTTTACCTACCACTACCTCAAAAATACTATTTTCAGTCTAGAATATTTACAGTGTGAGCTTTTCCATTTAGATCTGTGACAAATTTTTGTGTATAATGTAAAATAGGAATTGAGTCATTTCCCTGACACAACTTCCCCACACACAACCCTAAAGATATCCTACATTATTACACTTTTCTTTTCTCACTGAATTTCTGCAGTACCTTTGCCAAATTTCTGTTTACCAAGCACTTGAGATTCTCTTTCTGCGTTCCATTAAGTTACATTTATATATTTTTCTGTCCTATGCCAGTCCCCATTCCCTCACTGCCTTTTTGTAATGAGTCTTTAAGGTGTAATTTCTCTAGCTCTTCTCTTTCAAGATTATCTTAGCTATTCTGTGCCCTTTGAGTTTCCACATGAATTTTAGAAAGAGTTTTTTGGGGGTATGGGGGGAATACCAGGAATTGAACCCAAGGACACTTAACCACAACCACATTCCCAATACTTTTTGTATTTCATTTTGAGACAGGGTCTTGCTGAGTTGCTTAGGGCCTTATACTAAGTTGCTGCAGCTGGCTTTGAACTCTTGATCCTCCAGTCTCAGCCTTCTTAGTTGCTAGGATTACTGGCATGTGCCACCACACCCGGCAGAAATAGGTTTTTAGTTTCTACTAAAAACGAAGAAAGCCTACTGGCATTATGATCAATAATGCATTGAATTTATAAATCTGTTTAGAGAAAGTTGACATCTTGATATCTTACATTGAGTCAGTGGATGAATATAGTATATCTTTCCATTTATTTAAGGCTTTGTGGGAGCCTTAAATTGTCTAAATAAATTGTACTATTGGAATTTAATTTTCTCAAATTAGTTTTCAAAGTCAGCTAATGATACTGTGTGTTTGTGGGTGTGTGTATATATATATATATTTTTTTTTTTTTTTAAAGTGAAAAGGACAGTGAGAGAGACAGAATCAATTATTTTTGAGTTTTCCACATGGCTTTCGTTGCTCTGACACTTTATTGTGTACATGGGTGCTGGGGTTTGAACCCATGTACTCCAGCATGCCGGGCAAGTGCTGTAACCACTGAACCACCGCTCCAGCCCCGATACTGTATATTTTTAAAACCTACTTTTCAAAACTTAAAAACCGTGTTTCTTATATATAGAAAAATGTAAAGTTTTATTGCTTTGTTTTTATTAACTTAATTTGAACAACACACATAATTGTTTAATAGCTAATTCTCAGTAAGTTCTGAGAATTACTGAATTTTAAAAAGGCAGTTGTCAGAAAACAGTTTGTGTTGGATAGCATAACTGTGACATTTTGTGAAAAATGTCCTTCATTTTTCCTAATTTTAAAGAAAGTTTATTCAAAGGAAAAATGTTCTATGTAAAAAATTTATGGAATTGGTGAGCATTAAACTGAAAGAAACAATAATATTGTTGGGCACAATTTTTTGTAATTGTTTCAAGAGAAGGATCCTTCTTATCAATTGTCCTAAATAGAACTGTGTATGAAGTTTCCTTTTGTCATGTATGTATAGTACAAAAAGAATACTCAGCATTTGTATTTCAATTTACCTTCTTTAACACTGTGTGTGTATGCATCATAGATGCTGAAGAAAATGAAGATGCTGGAGCATCTTCCCTACCCACACAGCCACCTCAGCCATCATCCTCCTCAGCTTTTGACTCAACCAGCATGCCATCAGGCAGCTATACTGGAATACAGATTCCTCCAGGTGCACATGCTCCAGCTAATACACCAGCAGAAGTGCCTCACAGCACAGGTAAGAAATCAAACCTCAAGTTTTGAATTCCTCTTTCATAAATCAGAACTGCTTTTATCATATTTGTAACTTATACTTATGGTCATAAAGTATATGATCCTTCTGTTACATGTGAACCCTTAAAAACATTAAATGATTTTCATTAAAGTTTGGTATGTTACTTAGTTTTTTGAACAGTGATAAATATTTCTGTACATAAATTACTACTAACTTTATATCTTAAGAGTAGCTTCTGTGCTTTTTGTGGTTATTACTGTTTATCTTAATTTCCTTTTTTTTTTTCTCTTCCTCCATTATTTAAGAATAGTACTGAGGTAAGTGGGGATTCTTGCCAGAGGTATCAGGCTCACACAGCGATGGCAAGATGAGGACCCTGCTTGTGCCATCCACATGGAAATTATTGATGATTGGGAGAAGGCTTTGAGGCACAAAATCTCAGTAGCAGTGGAATCACGAGTGAAAGCAGGGTTCAGGTTATTTATTTTAGCATTACAGATGTGTAGTTTAAAGAATGGGAGAGATATATACTATCTTTGAATAAATCAGTACCCTATATGTATGTTTTTATGAAAAAAGATCTGACAAAACTAATCTCCAGTAATATCACTGTCAGTAGAAATACAAAGTTGAAGGTATGTTCTTTCCATTCACTAGTATTGTTGACAAAGTATCATCCTTAATTCCAAAATTTAAAACCATATATAACCTTATTTAATTCTTATATTCAATTTTTTTTTTCCAAGAATTGTTGTTAAATTTTTTCATTTATCTCAGCCTAAGGGTGACCTATGGCATGGTAATACACAACATTTGTGGGATGTTTAAATAATGTAATGGGCTGACCTTTGAACTCTAATTTCTCTTATTCTTGTTATAATACACACATTCATTCATAGATTTTTAGTTTTCAGCCTCATTTTATCCAAATCATTTACATGATTTTGCACAAACTGAATTACATTTGAAAGTTTTTCTTTTTTATTTTAAGAGTTGTGGAAGCAATTACAGTTAATCTTTATCTTTCTATTTTAAAACTTTCACCCTTATATTATCTGAAGATATTGCTGGGGTTTTTTGTCTTTAAAATGATTGATGAGTGGGGTGTGGTGTTGCACATCTGTAATTCCTGCAGCTCAGGAAGCTGATGGGAGGATCACAAGTTCAAAGCTACTAGCCTCAGTAACTTAGCGAGGCCCTAGGCAACTTGGCGAGACTGTCTCAAAATGGAAGTAAAAAAGGACTGGAAATGTGGCTCAGTGGTTAAGCACCCCTGAGTTGAATCCCTGGTACCAGAAACAAAAATTAAAATTAATAAATTAAATAAAATGATTGATGAAGTTGATCTTCGTATCCCTCATCTCTTCGTGTCATCATTTGTTATATCTTACCCTAACTTTTCAATGCTTTATGATCTGTATAATGACATTAATAAAATAATTTGAATTAATTTTGTAAGTAAAACTTTATGGAACACTGTTTTAAATATTTCATTTTCTTTTAGAAACATTCAGTATTTCCAATACAGAATAGTAAAGCTAAATCAGCTACTTAGTTAGTGTATTTGCCTTTTGTGGATACTGTGTGATGTGTACCGCTCCAAAGGTGATCAAGAGTCCCAAACAACCATTCTTAAAGGGGGATGAGATGGGAATGCAAAATATTTTTTAATCAAATAGTATCAGTTTCTACCCCTTTTTAAACCACAAACTCAGCTGTTACTCAGATTCCCTCAACCTAGGTTTTTCTTCTTTCTAAAATGAAATTAATCATACTTCTCATGGTTATTTTAATTAAAAGGGGAAAAGCATAAAAATTGATTACTATTAAGCCTAACACAAAATCAGCTATCAGCAAATTAGCTTCCTTTCCTTCTTTTTTCCCTTTTGCTTCCTGTTTCTGTGCCAGAGATCCAGGATATTTAATGTCAAGTTAATATGAATCAAGGGAAGTTTTATGTTTTGGGGGTGACATATTAAACTTACAGAAAGATTATCCAAGTAATATTGCTTTAGACAATGTATTTAGGGCAGAAATACAGTAAAGTTACATATGCATACAGTGTACATACAGATTTACTCTGTATTATATGTGAAAGAAAAAACAGACTTTTAGTAGAAGGGCTATATTAAGTTGATCTATATGGAATTATTGTTTTTATACAACAAAAATAATAAAATGTTGGGGTAGTTTCATGTATTCAAACCAGTAATATCTGCTAGCTTGAATATTCATATTGTAAAGGTCAAAATTAGGAGGCAGTATTCTATTAGGAAATTTTCTAGCATAAATACTTCTTGATTAACTCAGGCATGAAGTGGTTTTTGTATTTGTTTTTAATCCCTCTGTTTCTGTCTTTTGGTCCTCCATGAAGAGAATAAAATTTAAAACCTTAAAACTTTTATAGGATAAAGTTTTATCTTATTTTATATACTCTTATAAACTTAGCACTTAAGTAATTATCATGGCTATTTACATGCTTATTCTTAACAGCATTATACTAGATATTGCTCTTATTTACAAAGTCTAAAGTGGTTAAGTAATTATATCCCAAGAAAAAAACTCTACCCAGTGATATGAGAAAAATTTGAACCCAAGTCTTTTTGACTTAATGAATTTGTGTCCTGATTTCTATGTCCCTTTCTCCAAAGAACTAAAGTACTCTCAAATCCAAAAATACTTTCCTGATAGTAAAAGGAACTAAAAGTTTCCTTTAATATTGGTTTGAGATATGGGAATCTCCTCGTTGACCCCAGTTTTTTCTTTATATTAAACTCAAAGCATTTTTAAAAATCAGTTTATAGTTGTCTAATAAAAAACAGAAGAACATATTTAGTTTATTTAGTTTATAAATATAATAGATGTTTCCCCTCTTACTCACTTTAAGAATGATTTACTTTCTCTCATATAAAGGTCCAGGATGCACTTTTATCAAAGGGAAATCCTTAAGATAGCTGAAAAGAATAGTATGTACTAATTTACAGTTTTTAGTTCTTCCATTAAAAGCAAAGGGGGTGTAGGGAGGGCAGAGATAGGGATTGTTTAAAGTCAAAATGTTTGCCTCTTTCACTTTAACCACTCACAAACATCACATCATAGGAGACTGTAATCTTTTTTGTTATTGTTGTTCTCTTGAAGCATAAGCTTTTTATAGTCTGTAAATATTACCGAAGCTCTTGTTAGAACATCTAATTAGATGAACTAATAGAGCATGTTTTAATTCATGCTAGGCTTTTCATTTTAAATATAGCTCACCTCATTCAAGAAAAGCTGAGCTGCGTTCTGGTGCTGGTGTCAGAAGTACTGAGTTTGAGTTCGAAAAGGCATTGATATTTTGTTGACATTCTGTTTCCCATTATTACACTGAGGTTTACTTTAATCCAGTTCTCCTATTTTCTTACCTTTTATTCCTCATAGGTTAACATTCCCCCCCCCCTTTTTTTTTAGTTTCCTCTGCCTGTCCAATCCCTCTTCCAAGGTACTGTTTAGTTATGGTTTTTGAATATAGTCTTGTTTAGTTTTCTAACCAATAGCCATGCCTCCTTTTTCATAATCCCCACACCATTTAGTCAGTGAAGCAATTTAGTGATTAACTAGAAATCTTACAGTATTTAATCATTTCATATATTAATCCCATCTAATGTGCTCTTAAAGCATCTACTTAGAAATCAATCAGAAGTTACTTGATAATCCTTCCTTTTTGTTAAATAAATCTCCAACACAATTCTGCTTTTTTCCAGGAGTGCTTTAGAGTCATATTCTAGGGGGTACAGCCCTTTTGCAAATTGTCAGATGAGACCCATCCAAATCAAGAAAGGAGAAGGATTAAATAGGTTTGGGCATCTCCGTAAACAGCTAAAAAACAAACTAAAAGTCACTTTACTAACTTAATAGGTATTTATGAGCTTGTGTTGAGCCAGTTTCTCTAGGTCTCTGTGGGAACATGCCCATGATGGCTACCAAGAGTACAAGCATGGCCTCTGTGCTTCAAGATGAACGAAAAGTCGTATCTTTGTCTGTCTTGCTTGAGGCATGTTGAGTGATCTTGAGTGACCGTGACCACAGTATTTAATAACGTTCAGATTACTTCTTTATTTAATATCACTCAAATGAAATTTTGCTACATAACTAACAATTTTCTCCCCATGAGTTCTGTTTGTTCTTATTAATAGTGCCAGTTTATTTAGTCATATGGAGTTGTGCAAATAAGCATTTAAAATTAAAGCAGGAGTCCGACCAAAATGTATACCTTGTCCATAAAGTAGTTGATTGGTTTAGGAAAAATACAAATTACTTAGCCAAAAATGGTACTGATATATATATATATATTGTTTTTTTAAAGATATATATGAAAAATATATACAATCATCTACATACATTTTTTAGTACAGCTGCTTCAAAGCACTTGACTTAATTAAGTAATCTTTGAAGATTCCTCTCAGATCTTAAATTCTAACTTTTCTTAATGTTATATAGTTTTGTGTCTTTAAATGTTTGGTAAGTTAAATGGAAAAAAATTATGTCATTTGTTTGCAGTTTAATGTATGTTTAATGTACTTCCAGTTTAATGTACTTCCAAGATCAAGCAAAAGAAAAACACTGAATTGGTCAATTTAAAATTTGTGTGTCTCCTGACTTTACAATAACACTTTTGTAAGTTTTTCTATAAGTATATTCAAATACACATGCAAATATATAAGAATATATATAAGAATATTTTAGGCAAGAATTAAACAAGTTGAATGTTTATTGGTAATGGATCGCTTTATAAATTATGGTACATGTCTAGAATGGAACAATACAGCGCCATTGAAAAGAACAAGGCAGATTTATATGTATTCATGTGTAATTATTACTAAGCCATATTAAGGAGAAAACATACAGAAAAGCATAATATGCAGAACATTGTGCCGTTTGCAGAACATGTACACACGCACACACCATATGCCTTCTCAACAGAAAAAGGGGTTTGTGTAGAGGGTTTTTTTGTTGTTGTTTTGTTTTGGTTTTTTTTAGAGAGAGGGATGGTGAAAGAGAAAGAGAATCAGTTTTATTTAGTTTATTATATGGCTTTCATTGCTCTGGCACTTCATTGTGTACATGGTGATGGGGTTCAAATCCGCATCCCTGCATGTGCCGGGCAAGCACCACAACCACTGAGCCACCACTCCAGCCCCTAGAGGATTTTTATTTAGTAAGGAACAGCATAAATATATGTATAGCAAAATATAAGTACAGCAAAACTACATATGCCCTCAAAACTGATAATAGCCCTAAGACACTTTAATTTTTTTCCATTTAACTTACCAAACATCTTTTGCATTCTAAAATTTTTTATTAGCCAAGTTTACAGTTTAAAAGTCAGATTTTTTTGATGTTTGATAGTCGGCTACAAAATCAAGCTAATTTGTTCTAAAATATAATAAAGGAAGTAAAGTAGTATATATTTAAACCATTTTTCCCCTTAGGATAGAGGTAAGAAGATACTTCAAAGTCAAAACTTCATACCAGGAATGCTATGTCTTAGAAGGTCAAGCAGCCTTTATGAAACCATCATTCTAGAACTTTGAAAGGATAAATATATTTGCCCCTAGAAAATTTCCTCTTTATCTTCTGATTTTCCTGTTCCCAATTCCTTATCCCCATGTCTTTCCTACTTAACCCTTACTACAAATTGCCCATTCCACTGTAACCTGTTTGAATGTAACCTTTTATTACAGCTTGGAGCAAATGAATCTTATTTTGAGAGACTAGTTGACTTCATTGATTTGCTTTTCCTGCTGATTGAATCATTTGAGCCATTTTTGGACAGTTGCAGCACTTTCAGTTAATTTCTTAGATAAACAATAATCTTCAACTCTAATATATTTCTTATTTCAGTGCTAGTTATTCATTGCATATGACAGTTTTGACAGGTTCTAACAGGAAGTCAAAATTTACTGAATCTATAAAAACTACCATCTTAACATGTAAAATGGAAAATTTTGTGTATAATTTGTAATTTCATGTAAAATGATGAATTGGGACACATCTCAAGTTAAACCAGATCCTAATTATGTGCCACCTTGTCCTCAAACTTATTTAATTGGCTAAGAAATTAAAAGTTTGGAGGGGAGTCTTTGGTAAGCTCTAATTGGGAAGCAAGTTGAAGAATCATACTTGGCAAACAAAACACATACTAGGAAATGCAAGTAAACACAATGTATTAACCTGCATATTTTCTGTAGCAGACTGTAATATCAAATAAGTATCAAATTACAGTCCATTAAGGTTTCTAGAAAATATTTAAATGAGGAAATAAAATTCCCCAATTATCTTTTAGGTTCTTTCCTAACTTGTAATTTGAGATATAACACTTTATACCCATTTGTGATTTTCTAATTTGCAGGTGTAACGAGTAATACTATCCAACCTACTCCACAGACTATTCCAGCCATTGATCCTGCACTGTTCAGTACAGCTTCCCAGGGTGAGTCAGCTGCCTGTTCCCTGAACTATATTGTCTCTCCTGTTTAGGAGGTGTTATTTTGTAATATTACCTTGAGAGTACCAGGTATTTAAGCGTTCACATTTAAAATTGAACATCAGTAATTTGAAACAAATATCTTTGAATGCTATGTTCACTAGATTCTCACAAGAACCAAGATTGTTTTATATTATCAAAAATACCTGAATCCCAAGGTATTCCCTTTCATTAAAGTAGTTTTTTCCTGTGCTACTGGATATAGTGGCAGCAACATCTAAACAAAATTACCATGGACGTTTAATGCTAAATTAGTTTGGTTCAAAATCACTATGTGTTGTAATTATGTTCTTCATTATCTGCACTAAGTAGTCAGATTACCTGAAAAGAATGGAGCTAACCCATTGTTAAGAATAAAAATCTTTGAAATTAATTATTTTGGTTGGTTGGTTCAAGGCTGAGTAGTTACGTTAGTTTATTATAATCTTTTCTGTTTTTCTGACTTTTCCCCAAACTCAAGCCAGATGATGAGTTTGTTTTGGACTTCATTGTTCAGAGTTTGTTTCATTCATATATCTGATAAGACTTAAGTCTTTATATTTAGAGTAAAGATCTTGATTGCTTTTAATAGCTGTTACTTATTTTTCCCTAACAATAAGTACGCAGTTATATTTTGCTACTTGATTTTTATGTTCTCTCTGTATGAGTTGAAACTGACCATTAAGCCTACCTGCCTTTCAGGTGTTAATAAGGCCAGACAGTCTTGAAAGAAGGTATGGTACAGATATCATACCTTACCAGTCCTACCACTGTCCAGAAAATTTATTCCATGATTTTAGGAAGATATTCTGTTATCTTTTTTATTGAGGACTGAAGTGAGAGTCAAGACGCTGTTAGGGGTAAAGGTGGCATTCAGAGGTTTGCCTAATGAGGAAGGATATGAAGCCAGTGTAGTATTTTCTTGGAGAGTCTGAGTAAAGACCCCATCCCCACCCCTCTTATTTCCTGATACCCTTTCAGAACTTTCTCTACATAGGATCCAGTTAACTTTCAATATATTCTATGTTCCGACTTTTTCGAACTGTTATCTAATTAATGTGGATCTACTTCCTCTTAATTTCTGCTTTTCTGGAAATTTCTTTAAATCTCATGTCAGTTCCCTTTTCAGTTTTTCTAGTCTTTCTCTGCTCTACTCTGCTCTTCCTTTTCAATATTATGAATTGATTTCCTTTTGTATTACCTTGGTATTTTAAGTGTATAAGTAACTTTAAATTTATTCTGCTTTTCCCAGTTTTGTCAAAAGCAGATGAGTTATGAGACTTAAAATTAAGAGCTAAAATGAATTTCAAATCATAGAAATTCTAGTTTTAAGAGTGGTTGTATGTGTATTAAGGGAATGACAATGTTTTGGTAAAAAGAGTAGATAAGGAACCTGTAATGCACTGGCACATTACCCAGGAGCATAGTGAAAAATATTTATTGGTTAGGAGACAGATGAATAACCTACCCAATTAATGCTGTATGCCTCTCTTAATCTTAGTATCCAGATTCCCCTCTGAAGTCCCAACCACCTTTTACATCTGATGTCTCATGTGAAGGTATCAGAAAGAAAAAATACACAAATAGATCAGTGAAAAACAATAGAGAAAACAGAAATCAGGTGATATAGTATGGGAATTAAACTTATGGTAAAAGGCAGCATTTTTATCGTGACAATATATATTTAAAAGCAACATTATAACAGTTGGCTACCTGCCTCACAATTCTTGTGTCTTATTTAGTTGTGTCTTAACAGGTTTGACAGATGACAACTAATACATTTCATACAAGAAAAGAACTTCCCTCACTCATTATATTGTTAAAATGAAGCTAATAGACCAAGGGGAAATGCATGATTCTTAAATAATAAAGAATTAATGTATGGGGCTGGAGCGGTGGCTCGGCGATTATGGTGCTTGCCTGGCATGCACAAGTACATGGGTTCAAACCCCAGCACCCACATACACAACTGGGTGTCAGAGCAACGAAAGCCATGTGAAAAACTCAATAAAAATTGATTCTCTCTCTCTCTCTTTCTCTCTCACTGTCCTTCTCTCTCTTTTTTTTTTTTTTTTTAAGAGAGAGGGACAGTGAGAGAGACAGAGAAAGAGAGAAACAACTTTATTTAGTTATTCACATGGCCTTAGTTGCTCCAACCCTTAGTTGTGTACGTGGTGCTGGGGTTTGAACCCGGGTCCTCGTGCTTGCCAGGCAAGCGCTGAAACCTCTGAGTCACCGCTCCAGCCCCTGTCCTTCTCTCTTTAAAAAAAAAAATTAATGTACGGAGCATATATAAAAAGCTCCTACAAATGAGTAAGTAAAACTTAATAGAAAAAGTGCGAGAAAATATAAACAGGTATACAAATGTAAAATGACTATATAAAAAATGCTCAATCTTACTAAATTTAATTAAGAGCTAAAGTGTCTAGTTCTTTGTAAATAGATGCAAAAATACTTTTAAAAAATGATAATCTACAGTGTTAAGGAATGAGGAATGACTCCTGCTTTATGTTTGTGGGAGTATAAATTGGTATTTACTAAACATATTTCACTATCAAAATTGTAAATGCTTAAACCTTTCTACTTTGCTGTTCCACTTTTAGGAGTCTTTCATCAGGAAATACTTAAACATGGGCACATGTGTTTATGAAAGTATTTTGGCATTGTTTGTAGTAATAGTAAAAAATGATTTTAAGTGCTCATTAACAGGAAAGGGTTTAAATTAGTTAATGATCTATCCCTGCTGTGTAATACTGTACTCTTACTAAAAAGAATATGATAGTGCTGGAAAAATAACTTAGTTGTAGAGAGTGCTTGCCTGACATGCTCAGATCCCTGCATTTGATCTCCAACACTACAAAAAGAAAAAGAATATATAGCTCTCATGAAAAAAGTGTGCATATGTACCAAGAGTTCTAATAAAGGCAAACTGCAGAACATTGTATGTTCTCACAAGAAAAAAATACAAACGACCAACAAATATATGGAAAAATACTCAGTATCATTAGCCATCAGGGAAGTGGAAATCAAAATTGCAATGATATATCATCTCACCCCAGGTAGAATGGCTATTATTTAAAAATAAATGCTGTCAAGGGTGTGGAGAAAAAGGAACTCTTACACATTCTTGATAGGAATATAAATTAGTATGACCATTAGGGAGAATCCTTAGTACAGGTGTTCCTCAAAACATTAAAATAGATACTACCATATGATACAACTGCTCCATTTCTGTGGTACATAGTCAGGAGAAAGGCAATCAGCATACAAAAGACAGACCTCCGTACAACAGAGCCCTAACGTTTATTGTCTATTCACAATAGCTAAGACACGAAATCAGCCTAAGTGTCTATCGGCAGGTAGTGACTAAGGGAATTGTGGTATATATACATAATTGAAAATTATTTAACCAGAATGAAATCCTGTCATTTGCAACAAAGTGAATGGAACCTGCAGGGTATTATGTTATGTGAAATAAGCCAGGCCACAAAAGGCTTTTTCTCTCCCATATGTGGACATTAAAGTCAACCTGAACATAGAATAGTGATTACTAGAGACTGGCAATAGGGTGGACAAAGGGAGATTGGATTTGGCCAGTGTACACTATATGTTTTGAAATATCACACCAAGTCCCATTAATGTGTACAATTAATATATTTTAATCAAAAATAAAATTTTAAAAATAAAAACTAGAGTAGGAATCAATGAAACTGAAAATAGAAACTCATAGAGGAAATGTATGAAGCCAAAAGCTAGTTCTTTGGGGGGTGAAATCAGTAAAATTAATAAGCCTCTAGAGAGACAAAAGAGGAACAGAGAGAAGTCACAAATTGTTCATGTCACAAGCAAAAGAGGAAACATCATTACAGAGCCTATGGACATTAAAAAGATAATAAAGAAATACTACAAACCACTCTATGACCCCACATTTGATGTCCTACATGAAGTGAACCAATTCTTTGAAATAAAGTCTGCCCCATCTCATATAAGAAATAAGCTGAATGGGCTTATATCTGTCAAAGAAATTGAAATAATAATGAATAACCTTCCAAAATAGAAAGTACCTGGTCCAGATGGGCTCACTAATGAATTCCATAAAACATTTTAAAAAGTATACCATTTCTGTATGATCTCTCTTAAAGGAGAAAAGAGAATACTTCCTAACTCATTCTGATACCAACATTATCCTAATACCAAAACTAAGTAAAGACATTACAAGAAAACAAAAGTATAGACCAATATCTGTGCAGAAATCCTTATACACTCATGTTGAATCCAAAAATATTAAAAAGAATTATACAGCATAACCAAGTGGGATTTATTCTGGTTGTTCACTGACAGCATATGAGAGCAATTAATATAATTATCACCTTAACAAGCTAAAGAAAAATTTGATATGATCAATAGATGTAGGAAAAGCATTAGACAAAATGCTTTCATTCATAATGAAAACTGAGTAAATTAGGAAAAGTGGGGACTCTCCTCGACTTGATTTAAGAATATCTTTTAAGGGACTGGAGCTGTGACTCCACGGTTACAGCCCTTGCCTGGCATGTGCAAATACGCGTGTTCAAACCCCAGCACCGTGTACACAACAAAGTGTCCAAGGAATGAAAGTCACATGAAAAACTAAAAAAATTGCTTCTCTCTCTTTCTCTCTCCCTCCCTCCCTCTCCCTGTCCCCACTTTTCTTAAAAAAAAAAAAAATTATTTTAAAAGCCTACAGCTAACATCATACTCAATGATAAGAAATTAAAAAGTCCTGTGACATTCACTAAGAATGCAAGGATATCCCCTCCCACATTGTTGTTCAGCAGCATAAGACAAAAGAAAAGAAAAGGAAGGAAGGGTGGGAGGGAGAGAGGATGGGAAGGGAAGGGGAAGAGGGAAGGAAGGGAGGAAGGAAGAAAGGAAATTAAAGATACAGAGAATCTACACAGTGGGAGAAAATTTTGTTCTTTACTTTTCTGTCAGGGGATTAATAACCAGAATCTATAAATAACTCAAAAAAACTAATAACCTCTCCCAAAAGATTTAATGAGACATTTCACAAAAGAAATACAGAAGGTCAATGAATATATGAAAAAACATTTAACATCGCTAGCAATCAGGAATATGCATACACTGAGATTTCATCTTACCCAAGTCAGAGTGGCTGGCAATCATCAAGCATACAAATAACAACAATTGCTGGTGAGAGTGCAGGGCAGAAAGTACACTCATACATTGATGGTGAAACTGCAAATTAGTACAGCCACTTTGGAAAGCAGTATGGAGATTTCTGAAAATATTAGGAATGGAGCCATCATCTGATCCAGCTATCCCACTGTGGCATTTGGCCAAAAGATCTAAAATCAGTATAGTGTAGTGATGCATACAAACCAATGTTAATAGCGTAATCCATAATAAGCAAGTTAGGAACCAGCCTAAGTGCCCATCAGTAGATGAATGGATAAAGAAAATGTAGCATGTATACACAGGAATTCTATTCAGCCTTTAAGAATGAAACTAGGTCGTCTGCTGGTAAATGGATTGAGGTTAAAGCCCAGATGGGTAGTGTTAAGGTGAACTTGATTTTCAAAAGTGTCTTACTCACCCAGATGGGGTGTTTAAGCAAGTGACTAGAACCTCTTAATTGTTTTGGAAAATCACTAAAAAATCTGGTTGGTGTTTTTGAAGGGAGAAAAAAAAAACCATAAAATGTGCTCACTAAATTGTAAACAGAACTGAAAGATAGATGTTTTTTAGGTTGGATGGAGAACAAATTCTGAGTCCACTAAACACTAAAAGAATTGTGGATAAACTGTTCTTGGTTTTTTAATACATAATTACATTTTATGAGTTTATTGATTTGTTGATTCTTAAGCAAGACCAAAATTAAAGTAGTTTCCGTTAGAATGCATACTCTCTGATTTACAATAGTAAGGACCAAAGTTTATTTAGTCTTTAATAATATTCAGCAAATACTAGAAATATAGACAACTGGTTTGTGTTCATTCCGTAAAGTCTTTGAGCTGAGCACCTATGGGTACCTGGCACTGAGATAAAAATTTTGGGATACAATATGTAAGTACTCTTTGAAAATTTTAGAAAGCAATAATATTAATTATCAGAATTTGGTTTCAGTTTACCTGGCATTGGTACCTCTTGACCTAGGGAATATCAAAGTTTCATTTTATTTTATAATTATCTATGGCAAAATTGAAAACAGCTTTAAAAAGTCATTGTATTTTAAAAGTACATTCTTATAAACAATTGAAATATGTCATCTGCTTATGGTCTATGCCCCCAGCCTTCTCTCATCAGTATTCATTAGAGTCCTCATAAAGATTTCCAAAGAAAAGAGTGCTTATTTCAAATGACAAAGAACAATATCAGTGTTTTATCTTGTCTATATTCATATCTTAGATTAAAGGAAATATATTAATGTATTCCCCAAATTATTCAAACTCTCTCTGTATATTAATCATATATGTTTAGCTAGAAAACTTGCTAGGGATAAATTCTGGTGAAATAATTTGTAATGATCGTTTTTGTGTTTTAATTGTGTACAGTAATGATTAAAAAAAAGTTTTACAAACTTTCAGAATTTTCCCACACATTATATAAAAACAAGACATTTTCATGCTGAAAAAGGCTAAATGACATGTAATTTTTTATATAAAGTGCATTATTCACCTTTCTGTAGTGAGGGTTATATTTATATTCTAGCTCAAATGAAGGTTGACTAGTTTAGTCTGGGTGTATTGTTCCATGAAGAGAGAGACTCAGCAATTCTGGCATAAACACCAAAACCACTTTCCTCATTTTGCACAAACTGTTAATTTTTTTACAATTAATTTGCTTCTTGAAGGAAGGTCTTATATAAATTATTATGTGTTGGCATATCTGTGGCTTGTATTAGTAATAAAATACTGAAAAGATGAAGAAAATTTATCAAAATGCATTTGAGATTTAAGAAAATCTTCATGTTTTTATATAGCCTTAAATATGTTCATTAATCTTAAATGTAAGCACATGCCTAACACCTGAGACATTTCTATAGTCTAAAAGATCTCTAAATTTTTCTTTTTCTTCTAGGGGACATCCGTCTAACTCCAGAGGACTTTGCTAGAGCTCAGAAATACTGCAAATATGCTGGCAGTGCCTTGCAGTACGAAGATGTAAGCACCGCTGTACAGAATCTCCAGAAGGCTCTCAAGTTACTAACGACAGGCAGAGAATGAAGCCTTTGTAGGACACATCCATGTATTTTTGGCATAAGGAACTAACAGTCCATTACTCTGTCTTCATCCTATCAGGAGCACAGTTTTTAAGGAAGACTTCAGTTCCATTGAATTTGACAGTGAAAGCTGTGTGCGTCCAATTCCTATTGAAGCACTCAGCAGCAGCCTCAGCAAGTTATTGGATCCAGTAAACTCTTGAGTTACCTACGGCCGATGGTGTCAGTGTCCCAAAAATGCCCATTGAACCCAGCTTCCAAAAATGAGAACATCTCTCTATAAAATTATACTGGGAATAAGTTTTCCTTTTACTTACATTGAGGGAATTTTTTTAAAAAAATCTATATTTGGACAGACAAAGCATATTACTTTTGTATAAAATTCTAAATTTAAATTTAATGAAAAGATTTCCAGGGTGTTCTAGATTAGAGATCATGTTTTTGTTCTTAAGATTAATAAATAAGAACATCTAAAATTACCAGACGAATCCAATAATTTATCCAGAACTCATATTCATGTTAGATAGTTTTAAATTTTTAAGACTTTATGGAAGGTAAAAAGGTATAATCACTTTTAAAGAATAATAATTGGTTTCCCAGCTGCTTCCTTTCATGCATTGAAGTGTAAGGTGAGTTGGTGTTTGCTTCTTAGGCAGTTTGACTTCATGTATTAGAAAATGAAAGAAAAAAAATGTAGCGATGCCTTGGAAACTTGGTGCTCTAAACTAAGGTTCTTCTTGGCTGTTGTGGGATGGAACCCAGAGACTTTATAGATAGAATGATGCAGAAGATTATAGGACATTAGGTTATAAGTTGTTAATAAATTTGTGAAGAATTATGGACTTATTGTGTGACCTGCTATGTAAAAAATAAACACAAGAATTCTTTTAACTAGTTCAGCTTGTTACAAAGCTAAATGTCTGTTTTTATTTGTGTAGTAGATTTGTTCCTTTTTGTTAAATATTTATATTTAGTTACCAGAATGTAGATGTTCTATGGTAAGAAAAAAAGCTTTTTTTTTCTTTAATGAACTTGATAAATTTACCAGAATTTTTTCTAGTTAATTTATGCCAATTGGATCTGAATCCTTTAACCTAGGGGTCAGCAAGCTTTGGCCCCAGGCTATTCACATTGTTGTGTTAACATTTTATTGCAACAAAACCATCCTCATGCATTTCTGTTTGTCTGCAGTTGCTTACCACAACTGCAGAGTTCTGTGGCTTGCAAACCTATTCCTTTTAAGAAAATCTGATACGTATTCTAATCATTGCCAGTTTGAAAGAAAATGAATCACTAGCCCATATTTTTATCATTCAGTTCTCTGCGTAAATCTGATGCTGCTTTTGGGCTGTTGTTGTTAAAATAAATAAATATTCACACTTACTGAACTATTCTAAATTATCACAAAAAAACAAGCCCCCAAAAAACTTAACTCATGAAAAATGTTCTCATATTTTTCCTAAGATATATAAAAAAAAATTTTTGTGGGCTTTGGCATTATTATCTGGAAATCCAGTGCTCTGGTATAATTCTGTAGGACATCATTGCAATTGAAAACTGGCAAGAATGATCTTTTTGAAAAATGTAAATATAGTTAGGCACATTTTAATTCAAACTAACAAGTGTGCATGCTAAAAAAGTCAAACTTCACTCCTATTTCACACCCTTCCTGTTGGCTCTCAGTTGGGAGAACTTGCGGAGGAAGAAGACAGTATGAGAACTATGGAGTCCACTGACTTGGGAGGATCAACAATGTAAGGGGAGACCTGTTCTGTAAAATAGAAGTGACACCACTAGCCAGCTCAGAGAGTTACTAGGAGAATGAGATGAGATCCCATATATGAGTGCTTAGCACATGGTACCATTCCTTAAGTGTTTATCATTGTTCGTTTTAATGCTGTAATACTGTAATATAAATTGTTAATAATTTATTTCCCACATCTCAAGAAATTCCAGTTGTCTTTGCTGCAAATGCTTTTTTGCATGATGGGACTGAACTATATGATGTTTTTTAACTTTGTATTTGTCTTCATATAAAATCTGATGATAAAATTAGGATACATTTTCTGATGTAACACTAAAATAAGCAATTTTCATTTGTGTATTCAACATGTAATTGTTGAGCAGCTACTATGTGCTTGATACTGTTATTTGCAGAAAATGAAACAAAAATCTCTGCCTCATAGACTTTATACATTCTAATGGGGAGGACGTGGACATGTTTGAAAAAAGTATATCGTATATTGTGTTTGACCAGTGGTTCTTCAAGGACAAGTGTTAGGAATATAATTTTCAGGCCCTGTGTAGTCCTTCCCGGTCAGAAACTGTCAGGATAGGACCTAGCTTCCCGAGTTTTCAGGTACTTTAGATTATTCCTAAAGTCCAGTAGACCCTAAAGTTTGAGTGGTTTAGTCCTTCCCAAATCAAGAATATAGAGGGGCTGGAGAGGTGGCTTAGTGGTACAGTGCTTGACTGGCATGCACGATGATCTGGGTTCAATCCCCAGCACCATGTATACAGCTAAGTGGAGGGGAAAAAAAAAACAGATGAAAAAATAAAAGTAATTCCCTCTCTCTTAAAACAGAAGAAAATGGAGAGGCTAGGAGGAGATATTCCCCAGAGCCAGTGGTTCCTAAAGGTATGGGAACTTTCCAGAAAGTTCTGGAGATCACACTTTGGAAACAGTATTGGACAGTGAAAACTAGAGCATAAGCTCTGGAAGGTGTGTCTTATCATCCCCTGTTTTACGGAGATAGAAAGCCACAGAGTAGGAAATAAATCTACCTGAGGTTACACTGTCTAACAGTTACTCTAAGCTCAAACCGCCTACTTCAGACCATTAGAAGTATCCATACCCTTGTAAACCACTAGTGAGATGAGTGAATTCGAGAAGTTCTTAGTGTTTATGGGAGACATAGCAGCTAGAGTTTTTATTTGGCACTAAGTTCTTGTGGGGTTTTTTGATTTGGTTTGGTTTGGTTTTTTTCTTTTCATTGTTTTTGTCTTTTGGGTTTGTTTTGTTTTTTGTTGTTATTTTGGTACTGGGGATTTAACCCAGGGGCACTGAGTTTAACCCAGCCTATTTTTTTGTTTGTTTTGTTTTTTAAGACAGGTTTTTCACTCAGTTGCTGACCTTTGTAATCTTCCTGCCTCAGCCTCCTGAGCCGCTGGGATTACAGGCATGTGCCATCACATCGGGCACTAAGTTCTAATTGGATGCTAGACAGTGAACACAGCAAGAACTTGAAAATCTAATTTTGGACTCTTGATGTTTGAAATATAAACTAGATTATGACCTAAAATCAAAGAGACTATTGAGTTCCACGGATAAAAAGTGGGGCTTAGGCAACTGATGCAATAGATCAGTGTGTCATCTTGGAGAGGGTGTTCCACATCAGTACAGAATGTGCTTTTCTTTTAAATAACACCATTGCCTTTCCTAATTTGATAGCCTTCACCTTGTAAAGATCAGATTAGAATATGGACTAAGAGAAAATTAATAATTATGGTTATTAGTTATTTCTGTGATTAAATTTCTACCTGAAAGTCTGAGTCAAGAGTCCCTGCCTCTTACTTCAGTTATCAAGTTAGGGGAAAGGATGATTACGTGGTGATATCCTATGAAAATACCTTCATGGAGAGCTAGCTTCATACTTCATTGATTAGGGCTTGCTATAGGAATGGAACACTATGATATGGAGATAAATGAGATGCAGATATAAATAGATACATACGGATAGATACAGATATAAAAGAGGATCTATTTGATTGGCTTACAGGATCAGAAAACAGGCACACAATGACCGTCTGCAGACTGCACAGCTGAAGGATCCAGTAGTTGCTCAGTTCAAGAAACTGGAGCCTCAGAAGAGGGACCAAACTAATTGGAAGCAGCCCCAAACTAATTGAAAGCCTGGGAACTCCCTGGAGTATCACTGGTCAGAGTTCAATGAAGAGTGAAGAAGATGGAATCCACAATGTCCTTAGGCAATCACAGCATTCTCAGCATAGTGCCCACATCCACCCTTCCACCCAGGCCCCAGGCCCATTGGGCTGCACGACCCATAGTGACGGCAGGGCTACCCTCTTCAGTTTGTTGTCCCACAAGTCAGTAATCTCTGGAAATACCCTCATTGATAACACGCAAGTCTCTTAATCCAATCAAGTTGATCCATGTTGATCATTACTAGTGATCTTGGGAGATATTGTAAAATAAAAAGGCATTCATTTCTTCAAAAATAGTAACATTTATTGAGCATCTACCATCAGAGTTTAACATGGCAATGCTGTGTTGGAGGTTATGTACAAGACACAGTAATTCCCTGAGGAAAAGAGGTTGAGCTGAGGGTTTTCCCTGAGGAGCAATAAGCAAAGGAAAAGCATGAACACTATGGAGGAAAAAACGTGGAATTCAGTGAGTTCAAATATTTGGTTCTGCTTTGCAGGTGGCCTATAGAAACCAGAAACTGTAAATGAGATCATGTGGGTGGGGAGGTGGGCTCAGCTGTAACCCTTAAATATCCATATTTTGAAGTCATAACTCCTGGTGTGGATGTGGACAATTGTCCTTTAGGGAGGCAATTAAGATTAAATGAGGTCATAAAGGTGAGACCCTGTCTACAGAAGCAGTTCCTTGTAAGAAGAGGGACATACACCAGAGCCCAGACTCCATGCAAGTACAGAGAAGAAATCACGTAAGGAAAAGAGGAGAAGCTCCAAAGTGCTCTTAGCTGCGTTGGCTGCCTGCTTTATTAGTATCCCATGAAATTATTCTTCTTGACCCCTCAGCTTTGTTTGTATTGTAGTAGGGGGACATCAACAGTCCCTTCAGAAGGAAAGCACTTGTGGATTCGTCTGTTGTGCTGTGCTTACATCCCTTCTGTATGTAATATTTTCTGTATAAAACATGTAATATGCCTTTAGCAAACAGCAACTTGGCAAACATCAGCACTAGCAAAATTACTACTTGCCTCTTAACTGCTTATGAATTAAACTTTGTGTTCATCTCCCCCTTTAGATGCTACGCTGCTTGACTGTAAGCGCTCTTTATCCATGTGCAAACCCTTAGTGATTTACATGAAGCCTGCTGCACAATAAGCACCCCTAATGAAATAAATAAGTGAATAGATTAAAGAATTATACTGAAATCATCAAATGAAAGTTAATGTTCAGAAATCTCTGTTCTCTAATATAGTCTGAAAATTAAAATACCAATTGCATCAAAATGTTCTGCAATCTAGACTGGGAATATAGCTTAATGGTAGTGCAGTTACCTAGCAGTCTCAAAGCACTAGGTTTAAACCCCAGTACTGGGGAGAAAAAACTAAACTGATTTTCAATCTGTTATCCAAACACAATCAGAATGTTGGAATATTGCGGATCTGTCACCTAATCTCCATTTCTAACTTCAATACATAGTTCTTTATCTTTCAAAATCATGAACTGTAATAGTGAATCAGATGTGCTCAGAACATTCTTAGAATTTGTGCTTCTAACATCCAAGTCTACATGTTCTCTGCTGACAGCTTATGTATTCTTGGTCTATGGAATACTCTAGCAAAAACAAAAATTATATATGGAGTTATTTAACAAGTACAACTGTGTGTGATAAAAACAGGAAAATATATCACATTGAAAATAATTATGGTATCTGAGGAAATTGTAACTGAAAGATTATTTTTATAGATAAATGGGGAAATAGTGTAAAATTACAGAAGTTGCCATTGAGATATGAACGTTTAGGGAAAGTTAACTCATTTGATTTTCCCCCACACTATATATTCTTTTCTTCTGGCCACAAGTCTAAGACAAGCAATTGAAAAGATGTGACAATTAAAAAAGCCAGAGGCGCAGGGTGGATGTAATGCAATGTTCTATTCAGAGTTGGGAAACTACAGTTCTGGTTCACTCATCACCACAATCTGCCCTGTCCATCAACTAAGGAACATGCCCTCCAGATCCTCCTCTGTTAGTTTCATGTTAGTTTTCCAAAATATGACATGATCAGGCAGAGTTAGATTTCTCACATACTTTGAAGCAATCTAAAAATTCTTCAAGTCTCTGAATAATACTTAGACTTCTGCAGACAAAGTCTGGGATTAGGTCTGTGATCCTTGAATCACTTCTCATTTAACCAGCTCCTTAAACGAAATTCTCAAGATTAAATCCTGACATTCATCCTAATCAGTGAGTTAATATGCTCTGGATATCTTTGTGTTAACATGTTAAAAATCCATTCAAAGGTCTGGATTGGTGACTCAGCGGTTATGGTGCTTGCCTGGCATGCTAAAGTACGAAAGTTCAAACCCCAGCACCACATACACAACGAAGTCCTGGAGCAACGAAAGCCACATGAAAAATAGATAAATAAATAGATACATAAAATTGATTCTCTTATCTCTCTCACTGTCTGTCTCTCTTTAAAAAGAAAAGAATCCATTCAATAAATCCCCTTTGAATGAAGTTGAAAATGAGGACCAGGACTGCAAAAATACTTTGTTTTTTTGATCAGGGAATTTTCTTCTGTCAATGCAAATATTGCTAATAAGATTGAAATAGGTAAAGAAGATTTTAGAGGAAAAAAATATTTCTTGGGATTAAGGAAAGTCATTTCATAATGATTAAGTGGCAGTCAAGCAGACAAAATCATAGAAGTGTGTGTGCTTATCAACAGAGTTTCAAAATATGTGAAGGGAAAACTAATGTCCCTAATCTTGAAATTAGCAATGGTCCAAAATGCAGGAAATGGTCTGGAAATCCAAAATGGTCAGAAGTTAAAAAATTTTTGAATACTGACATATTCAAATTCATTTTGGATGTTGTAGCATTTCATATTTTGATTTTTTAGATTAGGAATGTTCAACCAGCAAAGTCTATGCAAATATTCCATAATTTAAAAAAAAACTTTTAAATTGAAACACTTCTGCTCCCAAGCATTGTGGATAAGATATAATCATCTTATATTCAACAATTACAAAGAAAGATAAATGTTACCACTCATCTCCATTATTGATAGAACAATTACAAATATGTCTGTTATGCCAGACTCACTTGGTTCTTAGGACCCTGAATAAAACCAATCATCTTTTTCTTTCTTTCTGCTGTGGTCACCCTCTCTTGTTCTTTTGGGGGAACTGCTATGTAGCATAGTATGAAAATGACCCACTGATCCTATTTTCTCTTCATTGAAGAGTTTATTTCTACATTTTGTGAACATTGCAAATAACAACTAGGGGTTTTGTTTATGTTTTGGGTGGTTTTGATTTCAAGGGTTTTTTTGGTAATGAATTAAAAGGGAAATGTGTGTTATTTACAAATGACTATATAAATTACTGAGTATATATGCTTATTGATCCTTTTTCAGTTCTGTTTTTAAATAGTATTTATAGACATTCCTTGATATTGTAACTATTTCTAAAAGCCTGCTTTTGATTTATTGCAAGTCACTATAGCAAAAGCTCTCAGACTAATTCATTATTTTTGGTACCTTTCATGAGAAAAAGTTCAGCATTTCAGGGAGAATAGCATAGAGAAGAATCCTGTTAAACAAGTTTGCATATATGTATATGTAAGTGTGGTGTATGCCAGCATATATATACATATATATACACATAGAGCTCAGATAGTAAACTCTTTGAAAGTAATTTTTAAAACATGTAGAACAGAAAGCAAAGAAATTCAGAATAAGTTATTTTAAATCAATCTCATTTATTTGGTTGTACTTTATAAAATATGCAGGAATCCAATAGAAAGTGAGATGGATAGTTAAGCGAAGCCTAGGATGACAAATGTGTTTGTGGGTGACCACATGAATTTTTTCAGTTGCAACAAAATAGCCACCCTGGTCCTAAGGCAAAACTGCCAGACAGAACAGGCGTGGTCACATTTTCCCAGTGAGGTAGGCAGCAATCTCGGTATGCTCTTTAGTTGATAAATGCAATATATCAGGATCAAACTTTTCAAAGACAATTACTTCTATTTTGCATGTTCTACTAGTTTGAATTGTAAAGTTTAACCTACCAGTGACCAGTGTGTCAAAGTACCTTACACTGGGTAATTTATAAACAATAGAAATGTACCAATCACCATTCTGGAGGCTCAGAACTCCAAGATCAAGGTTCTCCAATGAGGGTTCATTCTCTTCCATGTCCTCACATGCCAAAGAGGCCATCAAGTTCCCTGGGACCTCTTTTATAAGGGCACCAATTCCAGTCCCCTCGAAAAAATCCCACTTCTTAGTTCTCATGCCCTGGGGATTAGTTTTCAGTACATGATTTCTGAGAGGACACAAGCATTCAGACCACAGCATGCTTAAAATGCAGTATGCGTACTTACAATATGAGTTCTTTGAGGATCAGGAATGTTTTATTCATCCTTAAGCTATGATGTCTACTAGAAATCTTTTTTTTTTTTTTTTAAAGAGAGAAGGACAGTGAGAGAGACAGAGAAAGAGAGAAACAACTTTTTAGTTTTTCACATGGCCTTCGTTACTCCAACACATAGTTGTATATGTGGTGCTGGGGTTTGAACCCTCATCCTCGAGCACGCCAGGCAAGCACTGTAACCACTGAGCCACCAGTCCACTGTTTAATTTCTTGATGTCTCAGAGAAAAGGTTCTTAACCTTGAAAAGAGTCTCTGATATTGTATATGGAAAAATATATTTTTAACTTTTTAAATCTCTACCTGAAATTTAGCATTTTCTACAATTATGAATTCAAACAAGCCACAGTAGTACAAACAATTTCTATGACTGTCACCAACAAAAATTAACAGATGTTTTCACACCTCCTAGTCATTGAAGTTCCTAATGATTTATTGGAGAATCAAATTTTCTCATTACTATTTCTCATGTATGGATATCATTAGGTCTAAATCATGTTATTTAATGTGTGAATAAAGACAAAGATGTTACACGTTATAAGGTGATTTTCTAATATATGTTCGTTACTGATTTTGACATATTATTTTATCTGTAATCATATTAAATGGAATAGTGATCCCCAAAGATGCTCACACTCAACCCCCAGGGCCTGTGAATACAGTACTATACAAATGTCAAAAGGGACTTTGCAAATGTGATTAAACTTAAGGAACCGGAGGGTGGGTTGGTGTCCTGAATTATCCAGGTGGGCTCAATCTATCTAATCTTGTGCATTCCTAACGCGGAGAATCTTTCCTAGGTGTGGGTAGAGAGTGGATGTGAAAAAGGACTTGCTCTGCGTTTGCAGGCTTTGGAGCTGCAAGGGGGCTCAGCAGCCAGAGAATGTGGGTGGCCTCCAAAAGACAGAAAGGCAAGGAAACAGATTTGTCTTAGGTCCTCCAGAAAGGAACGCAGCCTTGTCAAACCTCCATTCTAGCCCAGTGAGCCCTCTATCAGATGTTTGACCTTCAGAGCTGTAAAGATTATAAATTTGTGTTGCTTACTTCACTGAGTTTGTGGAAATTTCTTATAGTAGCAACAGAAAACCAATGCACTGCTTCATTTTATTTTATGCATTTAGAAATATTATTCCAAAAAACGAACTTCACCGTACAAAAAGGTGTTTAGGCACAAAAATAACGATTTAAGAACCCCTGCCTATGAGTCTATAGCTACAACAAAAAGGAAATCCTTATATATTTTGACATTGACTAATGTTAATTTTGGCTAAAAAGAAAAGTGTAGTAAAATCACAAATGTAATTCTCACTTGAATTTGATTTTTTTCCTCAACTTTCTTTCTCAGAGAGAAAGATTTTTATTTTTTCTGCTTCTACCATTTCTGGATTTGGACTATATTCATATATGCAATTCATTCATGCAGGAATAAGAGCCAAGAGAAGAGTGATTTTAATCCTTTTAATCAACATTATTACTTTATGAGCTTCCAAATGAACTCAGCGGTTACTAAAATATCATGCTAGGGAATTGCAGTAGGAAAATGAAACCCAATAAAGAGGACACATGCCAAAGGAGCCACAATTCCATTTCCCAATGGTGATAGCATCTCTGACCATATCTAGATTGGAATTCTTGGGATCTATTCCTAATCCTGATATAATATATTAATGCCAAAATAACTTTTTAAATAGTTTCCATTTTCCCATGTTATCAATGGAAAAAGGACTTTTTAAAATATTTAACTGATTAAGGGCTGGAGCAGTGGCTCGGTGGTTGCGGCCCTTGCCTCTCTCATGCACGAGGAGTTCAAACCCCAACACCACGTACACAAAAAAAGTGTCGGAGGAATGAAGTTCATGTGAAAAACTAAATAAAAATTGCCTCTCTCTTTCTCTCTCTCTCTCACTGTCCCTTTCTCTCTATAAAAAAAATTTTAGCTGATTGACGTTGGTAGTGATATTTGAGTTCTGTAAAGTTCTACAGAAATGCTTTATGCAATTCAGAAGTGCATTCTTTTTTAAAGTAGTGCTTAATTGAAAAATTGCTGAGTTTTTTTTTCTTACTGTTATGTGTGTATGCTGAATTAACTTTATTTTTCAAATGTGTAAATATTTACATTCCTAAAATGTCTAATGTATAAAAGCAAAAATCCACAAAATTTAAAAATGGGCTTGGTCTTGGGAATGTAACTCAGTGATAGCATGCTTGCCTAGCATGTATGAAGCACTGGATTTGATCCCCTGGAGGATATTAGTTAACTTTTTCTCACTGTGACCAAAACACCTGTCAAGAACAACTTCGAAGAGGAAAAGAGTATCTTGTCTCAGGGTTTCCAAGGTTTCCATGGTCAATAAATTCCATTGCTCTGGGCAGAGGTGAAGCAGGACATCATGGTGAGAAAGGGTAGCGAAAGAAAGCAACTCAGTTCATGGCAGTCAGGAAGAGGTGAGAGAGAAAGAGAAAAGCAGAGAGACAGAGAGAGATGGAGCAAGGGGCCAAAGCGAAGTTAAACCATTCCAGGGCAAGCCCCAAATGACGTTTTTCCTCCTTCTAGGTCTTACCTCCCTCCCAGCGGTCTATTCAGCTATCAATGGATTAATCCACTGATAAGATCAGAGCCCTCATGAGCCAATCATTATCTAAAAGCCCCTCCTCAGAGCTTGCTGAATTGGGGACCATGCTTTCAACAAGAGACTTTGGGGGACCTTTGATACAAACCGTCACACTTGGGTTCCACCCCAACACTACAAGAAAAAAAAAAAGCGGGGGTGGGGGGAAGGACAAAGGAATTAAATAGACATTTCTCTAAAGACAACAAATGACCAATAAACACATGAAAAGGTCCTGTAATCATTAGGGAAATGCAAAACACAAACACAATGGGAAGCCAGCTCAAACCCATCAGGATGTGGTCATTAAAAATGCATTCTTGTTATTTTGGAGTCCCAGTGTAGAAAAGTCCTTGTAACCAAAGAGAGTTTTTTGTGTTGGTTTTGTTTTTCCCCTCTCATGAATAACTACCGCAGTGAACTAACGAAACTTGAGTGTGTCTGTGATAACAACATCCAATCTGTCACTCTTAAGCACCATCTGCAGTACATTTACCAGCACAGTATCAACGAATAGTTTTGTTTGAAGTGTGCATTTGGATATTAAGAAAATAAAAATATAAAATTCCTATTTAAAATGTTACAAATTGATAAGTTATTTGCTTTAGAAATATGCGTAAAGGAATGTAATTATTCTTTCTGAGTACTGTAATCTTTCAGTAATGAAAGGCACAGATGCCAGAGATGTCTGTCTCCAGCCCAGATCAAGAACACACGGTATGAAATGAAGTTTGTGTCCTCCAATAAAATGGAACACAAATCTAGAATCTTGCTGGCTTTCCACTACATGAGCTCTTATTCAGTTGATGAATCTCCTCCCCATACTTCATGAACCTCAGTGGGTTTTAAGGAATTCAAAACTAATGATTTTCGTTACTATATATGTAGTCATTCCAGCCTCAAATGCGTGAAGTAGTATTCAATTTTGCATGGAATATTTTGAGAATGTCTTGCAAAGAGTTTTTTAAAGTATGAAAAAATTAAATGATGCTAAACAGTTGAAATATCTACAAAAATTTAAGTTGCGTTTCAAAGAATTTTCAGTTATTTTTTTAGTAAGGCAAATGCACACTGGCACACCTGAAAAATATCTCATACATTGTTATGTTTGGGATCCAAACTGTCCCACAAATAGCTCATGTGTTAGGTAAGGAAGCAAGATTCAGAGGCAGGGCTTTTAGGAAATGACTGGACCCTGAGGGCTATAAAGTCATCAGTGAATTAATCCACTTTGTGGATTAATAATTTGAAGGGACTACTGGGGGGGGGGAACAGCAGGCAGGTGGGGCATGGATGGAGGAAGTAGGTCACTGGGGGTGTGTCTTGGGAACTATATCTGTTCCTGGTCCCCTCCTGTCCCTAATCTCTGCTTCCCTGTAGCCATGAGCTGGGCACCTTTCCTCTGCCATGCCCATTCACTGTAATGTTTCTTCCTTGGAACTTCTGAAACCATGAGCCAATAAATCTTTCCTCTAAGTTGTTCCTGTCAGTTATTTTGTTCACATTTTACTGTTATATTTGTTTGTTTGTTTGTTGCTGTGCTGGTAATCTTACTCAGGGCCTTCCTTACACATGCTGGGGAACACGATTTAACACTGAGCTATATTTTCATCCCTTATTGGTCTTTTAATATAACTAAACACTTCCTAAATGCCTGTGCATTGTTATGGTAAATGGTACCAAAAGACAGAAAATATTTAGTAGTGACACAGTTTGCAACTAGCATATTTGATTTTCTAAAATTGATTTTAATTTATGAAAGAATATACGATTTCATACTATTAAAGAAAGGATTTGGGGCTAGAGCGGTGGCTCAGCAGTTTCGGCACTTGCCTGGCAGGCATGAGGACCCGGGTTCAAACCCCAGCACCACGTACACAACGAAGTGTTGGAGCAATTAAAGCCATGTGAAAAACTAAATAAAGTTGTTTCTCTCTTTCTCTGTCTCTCTGTCCCTCTCTCTTAAAACAAAAAAAAGAAAGAAAGAAAGAAAGGATTTAAGAGTTCATATTAGCTGGGTGGGTTATAAATAGATAAAAAATATGTATTAAAATGCATAAGAACACAAACAAAATATTGGTTGTGTTTCTTCTTCATATTAAAGTCCAGGGTGGGTGTGTCTGGTAAGGGATAGCTCTTCTGTAAGTGGTGACTGATGGATCCAGGCTCCTTCCAGCTTGTAGCTCCATCACCCAGTGCCTTTCACCATCTCCACGCAGCTCAAGGAAAGGGAACAAGAACTCTAAAGTGATATATCACCTGATTAAAGCCCTTCCCCCAAAGCACTCACTACTTCTGCTCAGATTTCATAAGAAATAGTTTCATGGCCACAGTTAATTAAAAATTAGGGTAGGAAACAAAGCATAGATATATGCTCAGGAGCAATAGGAAATCAGATGTTTATGAGCAAGATCTTCTTGGGAGTGATTTCTAGCACTGAGATCATTTAGATTGATTTTCATGTAGGTGAAATATGTAACTTCTGAGAAGAAATAAGCTATTCTCAGTGGGAGAACAAAAAATATAAACTTTATAGAAAAAAGCAAAATAGTTAACAACTTATTCAAACCAAGGAATAAGTGCTATAAACAGTTTAATAATCATTTGCATTCTGTGTACAGATTAGTTTGTGTAATATTTTATATCATGTAATATGACTCCTATAAATCTACATCCTGATTATTTTCATTTATAAGTATCCATAACACATTTTTGTGTCAGTAATATAAAATTGTCGTAAATTCTTACGCAACATATTATTCAGTTTTACATGAATGATATGATTTAATCTCTTCCAATTCTATTAGTGACAATTATTCAATAAATATTTGTGAATATAGCCTTTGTCATTTGTGTAGTGTTTTTATCCACAAATTTCTAAATTTAACACAGTTAAAGGAATATGAGATATATACACACACATATACTCATACATATAATTTTGTGATATATATAATTTTGTGAGATAATTATATATACACATTATACATAGATAATTATATATGTGTATGTATATATACATATATACACACAATTTTATGTACATATATAAAGTTTTGTTTTGTGGTACTGAGAATTAAACTCAGGGCCTTGCACATGTTAGACAAATTAAATAAATGCTCTACTACTGAGCTACATCTCCAGCCCTTTTTATTTATTTAATTTTTAAATTTTGAGACAGGGTTTCACTAAGGTGCCCAGGTTGACATCGAACTTGCAGTTCTTCTGCCTCAGTCTCCTGAGTAGCTGGGATTACAGGCGTGAACCACCACACCCAGCACACAATTTATAGTTTAAAATATATATCTGCTCCCTAGAAAGCTTGTACCAAATCATGGTCCCATATTAGCTATTCATTTATTATATATGGCTTTTGTTTCATTGTGATTTGTTCCTTCTATACTTAATTTGTTCAGCATTCTCATCATGAAGGCATGTTGAAAATCATCAAATACTTGTTCTGCTTCCATGTAGATAATGATGTGATTTAGTCCTACATTCTGTAGATGTGGCCTACAGTGTTTATTGACTTGCATGTGTTAAATCATCCTTGCATCCCTAGGATGAACCCCCACTTGGCAATAATGAATAATGTCTTTTATGTGTTGTTTGATTTGGTTGCTAGTATTTTGTTGGTGATTTTCCCCCTGTTTGTCAAAGATATTGACCTATAATTTTCTATTTTGTTACATCCTTGACTGGTGTTGATACCAGGGTAATGTTGGTTTTATTTTATTTATTTATTTATTTATTTATTTATTTATTTTAAAAGTGAGAGAGGGAGAGAGAAATAGAGAATCAATTTTGTTTATACTTTCCTCTGGCCTTTGTTTTTCTGACATCTCGTTGTGTATGTGGTGCTGGGGTTTAAACCTGGGTCCTTGCACATGCCAAGCAAGCACTTCCAACCACTGAGCAACCGCTCCAACCTATAATGCTGGCTTTACGCTTTCAGGAATAATTTGAGAAGTTGTCTGCTCCCAGGCTTTTCTTTGATGGGAGAATTTTTATTGCTGATTCAGTTTCATTGCTTGTTTTTGGGCTGTTCAGTATTCTGTCTCTTCGTGATTCTCTCTTGACAAGGTGGATATACCCAGGATTCTGTCCATTTCTTCTAGATTATCAAATTTGATAGGGAACTGTTGTTCATAATAACCTCTAATAATCCTCTGTTTTTTACTGGTGTCGGTGAGGCATCTCCATTTTTATCCCTGATTTTATTTATTTGAGTCCTCTCTTATTCTTTGTCTGTAAGGGTTCACCAATTTTATTTCTCTTTTTGAAGAATTTACTCTTCATTTTTTGTCTTCTGCACTGTTTTTAAATGTCTATTTCATTTATTTCTGCTCTAATATTTATCATTTTTTTTCTTCTACTAATTTTGAGTTTGGTTTGTTCTTATCTTTTCAATTCCTTAAGACATAGCAAAAAGTTGCTTATTTGAGATTTTGCATTTTTTTAATATAGGTGTTTATAGTTATGAACTTCCTTTTTAGGACCATTTTTGCAGGATCCCAGAGGATTTTGATATAATGAGTCTGCATTATCACTTGTTTTGAGAATTTTTTAAATCTCCTTGATTTTTTTCTTGATTCATTGGTTGTTCAAGATTAAGTTGTTTGGGGGGCTGGAGTAGTGGTTCGGCAGTTATGGCGCTTGCCTGGGATGCACAAGTACACAGATTCGAACCCCAGCACCCACATTCGCAACTAAGGGTCAGAGCAATGAAGGCCATGTGAAAAACTCAATAGAATTTTCTTCTCTCTGTCTCTCTGTCTCTCTCTCTCTCTATCTCTCTCACTGTCCTTCTCTCTTAAAAGAAAAAAAAGAGTAAGTTGTTTGATTTCCACGTATTTGTAGTTTTCAATGTTTTTATTGATTTCAAGTTTTATTGTATAGTGGTTGGAAATATAGTCAATTTGTTTTTAAAGTTGTAGAAACTTGTTTTTTAGTCTGGCTTATGATCTATCCTGGAGAATATATTTTTTCATGTACCAATGAGACTGTGCTCATGAAGTTTCAGAGGAGGACTCTTCTGGAAATTGGAGTAGAGGACATTCATGTTATGTTCTGACCAAGAAGCTATCTACATTTTTCCCATGCCCTGAGATTTCTGTGAGAGTCTACATTTAAAACCGATGGACTAATTAATCTGGTAGAAGAAATTTTAAGACAGCACAGCATTCAGTCAGTGACATGGATATTGCTGGCATCTTTTAGCTAGCTTTACTGTGAAAATTGGGGGGAAAAGTGTAGAGCAAAAGGATTTTAAAACTAGCAGTATAGTTAGAAAAGTGCATTTGAAAGCTGAGGCCAAGAAAGGTATGCTTGTTAAAGAGATTACAACCACTAAAGAGGGAAGAGGTGCTAAATACTTTACACAGAGACAATAGGAAAGAGAAGTCAAGGGCTTCTCAGACATTTGCAAGACTGTGCCCACTACTGGCTCCAGAGTACAGGAAAGAAAATTTCTTTGAGAAGAGATCATGGAGGTGCAGGAATGCAGGATGCTTGAGTTAAGGATTTGTGAAGGCCTCCACTGAAATTTCAAAGGAAAGCCTGGGAGGCCAAAGTGTAGCAAGTTGGGAATCCTTAAGGGCTTTCCTGAGAAAGCAATGTTTGAAGCTGTGAAGGTGAAGCTAAAGCTGAATGGAGAACTGAGAATTAAGAAAACTCTCTAAATGTGGAAACAGCAAGGCTAAAAGAAAGCCCATGTGCATTACAACCAGCAAGGCCCAAGTGCAGGGCTGCCCAAACTCTTTGGAGAGTGCATCTCACTGCCATGTCTCCTAGATGCTGTTGGCAGAGTTGTGGGACCTGTTTGTCCTGTGAGGTTTCAATCTTCTTTTGGTCTTATGGTCTTATGGTCTTTCTATGACCATATTCTTCCCCTATAGAATGGGAATGTTTACTCTGTGCCACTGTATATTTGATATACGTAACTTTCTTTTGATTTTTTACAGGGTCTTACAGCCAAGAGTTTGCTTTGAAACGCAAATGAGACTTTGGACTTAGCCTTTTGGGCAATCCTGGAACTGTTAATTTTATGGGGCCCTCTTTGTGATAAACTGTTTTTCATCATGAGATGGACATGAGCTTTTAGGGACTGGGATGAAATGTTCTGCTTTGGATATGAGGTGTCTTCCCAAAGCCCCTGTGTTAATGCAGCAATATTTTGGAGGTGAAATGACTACATTACAAAAGCTATAACTTAATTAGGCTATCCTACTTTGAATGGACTAACAGGGTGGTAACTGTAGGCAGATGAGGTTGGAAGAGTATGTCCTGGAAAGGTTCATTCTCCCTATCTTTGCTTCCTGGACACCAGGAAGTAAGTAGTTTTCCTCCACTGTCACCACCATCCTTTCCATTATGATGTTCTCTCTCACCTCAGGCCCAAAGCCATGGATTCAGCTGACCATGGTGTGAACCTCTGAAACTGGGAGCCGAAGTAATATTTTCCTCCTGTAAGTTGTTCTCGTTGTGCTTACAGCAACAAAAAGCTAATACTATAGTTATGAGCCCTCTATAAAATGCATAGAGTACACTCTCTCACTTATAATGACTCCAGAAGGTGTACGTTGGTTCCTATTTCCATTGGAGGACACCAGAGCCAAAGAGAGGGAACAGCTTACCTAGTGCACACCGTCATCAAGGATGCGTTGCAAAGTTTAAACCAAATCCCTGTGATTTCAAAGTCTGAACCCTACTATTACACAACATTTCATTTTTACCATTTAGTGCCTCCAAAATTTCCTAGGCAATGAGGGTGCTGTGTGGTCATCTGAATCAGAAACTGCTCTGATCTTCTAAGATAAAAAATTCAAATTTTTCTCAAAAGTTGCTGTAGCGTAATTAGTTTGCTATTTTGCGTATATGATAGAATTGGTTAACTTTTTTTTTTAAAGAAAGAGGGGACAGTAAGAGAGAGAGAAAGAGAGAAGCAATTTTTATTTAGTTTTTCATGTGATTTTTATTCCTTGGACACTTCATTGAGTATGTGGTGCTGGGGTTTGAACTCGTGTACTTGCGCATGCTAGGCAAGCGCTGTAACTGCCGAGCCACCGCACCAGCCCCTTGGGTAACATTTTAATAACTGTTTTTGTGATTATGAAAATGTATTGGTTTTATTTTAGGAAGTTAAGAAAATAAAAAGTATGTATACATATATAAATGCATATATTGTTTATTTATGTGTATATATAAATAATCAAGATCACCCGTAACAACAAGGATCCCACAACTCTGCCCCATCATCCGATCCTTCGCCACCTTCTAACAGACCTTAGCTCACTCCTCTTACTGTTCAGGTTTAAGCCACTCTCAGTTTTATTCAGATTCCCAAAGTTATTGATTTTTCCTACACTAGAACCTTGGTGCACAATGTGGCTCTACCTTGAAATTCTCTCTCATTTAATGCCATTACATATTTTATCTAGTTCAATCTTCCTCACTTTTGATCTCTGATCTGTTGCCTACTTAAACATTTAGTTTATTCACATTTTTCAAGAAGTAGAAATCCTCCAGCTTACAATTTATTGTAATTTGAGAACTTGCTAAAAGCATGTGTTTTATTAATAGTTTGTTTCTGACCCATTACTACCTACTCAAGTAAAGCTCACATTTCATTATTAATATTAAGAACTTCCGGGGGCTGGAGTGGTGACTTGCAGGTACGGCACTTGCCCGGCATGCTCAAGTACATGGGTTCAAACCCCAGCACCCACGTACAAAACTAAGTGTCAGAGCAACGGAACTCATGTGAAAAACTCAACAAAAATTGATTCTCTCTGTCTCTCTCACTGTACTCTCTTTTAAAAAAAAAATTAAGACTATTGACAATGTATCTGCCTACAAAAATGTCATCATTTCACTGATAGAAACTACCACTGATTTTGTTGTGGTCTTCAACAATGCCACTCTTAGGAAGAGGCCTTAGTATTTACGGTAAAAAGGTCAACAAACTATGATCCATGGACCAAATCTAGCCTATACCAGTTTTCATCAATAAAGTTTTATAGGAGCACAGCCACACACATTCATTAATGTTTTGTCTGTGGCTGCTTTCATGCTACAATATGAATAATTGAGTAGTTGTGGCTGAGACTATATAGTCCATAAAGACTAAAATAGTTCCTTTCTGTCCCTTTACAGAAAAAATTTTCAGGTCCATGTCATAAAACAAACGGCAAGGATTTTAGCCTACAGAGTTCAATGCCAAGCAGTACCAGAAATCCAGAGACCTTTAGTGTGAATTCTTGAAATGTCTGGTTTAAACTGCACTCAATTCTGATGGACCTGCCAGGAGTTATCTAGAAAATGTATCAAACTAGCAGAATCAATCCATTGGTCTGAGGAGTGAGTTGGAATAACAATGTAAAGTTATTAAAGGATCAGAAATCATGTATATAAAATGCCTTGCTCAGTTAATAGAATAGAGAATCAGCATAATCAATGTAATTATACTTTTTACATTTCATTCATTCATATTCACTTACACATTTTACTGGAACATTGTGTCTCTGAGATAGTGAAGAGTTAATAGTCTGAATACTTTGGGTTTTAGTTGTTGTTGATTGGGTTTTGTTTTTGTTTTTGTTTTTGTTTTTGTTTTTTTGTACCCAGAATTGACCACAAGAGTGCTTAACCACCGAGACACACCCATGGCCTTTTGTTAAATTTTTATTTTGAGATAGGGTCTTACTAAGTTGCTTAGGGCCTCGCTAAGTTGTTGAGACTGGTCTTGAACTTGGTGATTCTCCTGCCTCAGCCTTGAGTCACTGGGATTACAGGTGTGCACCACCATACCAAGTTTATTCTGAATACATTCTTGACATACATTTCATGACTATCTGCAAAAGTTTCTGCAGACAGAAGTATATATGTCAGTGTCACTGGCCACTAATTAGTCAGAGAAGTTTTAACAAGTTGTTCAATTATGAGACAAAGAGGTGACATTTTCATTAAAAGGAATGCGACTATAGGTTTAGCTAGAAGTTCTTGAATTTCAATATGAAGAAAGAAAGAAAAAGAAAGAAAGAAAGAAAGAAGGAAGGAAGGAAGGAAGAAAATTGTTTTACCAGCCATCAAAAGCAGAGAGCTGGCATAAACACAAAGTATAAATCACAAAGAAAGCAAAAAATTGATGTTTCCAACATTTAAGGAGTTCCACCCTAAAGGAATAAAACAATAACCACACAGTAACCCCAGTCTACGTGAGCTCAAATGATGCAATGAATGTAGGTTCTTATGTAACATATATATTCTCAAAGCTTATGAAATATTTGCTAGATGCAGAAAGTACCCAGTTAAAAAATTCGCAGTGTCAGTGTAAAATTGCTGTGTAGGAGGGGCCTAGAGCTGTGTGGTTGGAGAGGGGTAGGGACTCTTGCCTGGGAGATGCTTCCCTGTCCGCTGACTTTATTTGGGATAGCTTTGGTAATAACAAAGGAGAACACAGAAAATATTAAACTAAAACCTCTATCAGTGACTCCATAGCATCACCTCTGAAATTTGATTTTTGGAGTTGGTTTTATCCTTATGCTTGGAACCTAGAGATAATGCTTCTTCTTTGAATATGTATTGAATACCTGGTAGTTACTGTAGCAAATGTCGAGTAAAGTAAAATATCTTTTCCCAAGAGGCACAGGGTCTGCTGGACAGAGACCTAAAAACAAGAAAGAATAGCTATGTGATAAGAACCTTTATCTGGATTTGCCTCTAAGGTACTATAAATATCGTGGAAATCAGGTTTCCATTCAGGATAAACAAGGTAATCCTCACAGAAATAAGGTTGTTGAAAATTAAAACTGAAAGAAATCTTTCTCTACATTTCAATTTTTGTTTTTAAAAAAGTTTATTTTCAAGACTCATGATCCTAACGAATATTATCTTCATTAGTAAATTCAAGAAATGACTCAAAATGCAAAATATTTGTCATAATTATCCTGCAGAACTCACAGATGGGGGGGGGGATTCCCTAGTGTTTTGACATTGCTTTTGAGAGAAAAAAAAGATACTTTTGGCTACTCACAACAAATTTAGTTAATCAGTGCCTAATGAAAGATGGAACATATTTTAAGTTGGAATTTTTGAGTGTGGTTACCAGGAGCCAAAGATAAGGTTGTGTCATTTACACTCTATTTTCTCTGTGAGAATTCTTAAGAATACATTTTTAAAAATTTAAGCTCAATGCCCTGAATTAATCTTCTCAATAATCACTTTGATTTCTAGGAATATTCTTTCTTTCATATACCCATATGACTCCAAGGGCAGCGTTTGAAAAGCATGACCCTGAAAAGCTTAATTCCTTTCAGTTTTTGGTCTATGTATCACAAATATTTGGTTTGGAATTGATAGTTTTTAATGTGCCTGAAAAGAATCTCATACTCCAATGGGACTTTATCTGAATTATTTTCCAAAGACAGGATTATAATATTGACTCTATAAAGCAATGAATTTTACTATTCGCCTTTGCTTAAAAAGGAGTTAGTTCAAGAAGAAAATTCCAGCAACTCAGGAGGCTGAAGCAGGAGGATCTCAAGTTCCCAACCAGTCTGGCAATTTCATGGGACGAGACCCTGACTCAAAATAAAAACTAAACAAAAGGTCTAGGGATGAGCTAAATAGTGAGGTGCCCCTGGGTTCAATTCCCAGCACTGCAGAAGGAGGGGGTGAGGGGAAAGAAGGGGGAGGAGGGGGAAGAGGAGGAGACGAAGGTGTTGCCTATGATATGTTGAAGAGAGAATTTCTTTGCGCCTCAAGTTTATTCACCACCAAATCATGCCAACCAAAAATGACCCAAAGAGATGAAGAATCTTCATTGACATTGAGCCCCCAGAAGAGAAATGCAGGTAGGGCTAGAATACAGATCTTCACTCTCCATTCCACTCGCTTAATCCCACCACACCTCTGCTCTTTCGGATGCTATACCTCTGTGCTCTATCTATCCGATTATTCTTCTCAAGTGCCTCTGAACTTAAATGAAGTTCATTCACGAAAATAGTCTTTCATGAAACAACACCCATTTGTAATATAAAAGTGTGATGTCGTTCCTCTACAGTAAGAACCCTCTTATCCTGTTGGATATCATGGAATGTGAAATTGCAATAAAAGAAACAAACAATTCATCGGAAAGCCAGAATAACACATGACTAGTTTAGGGGGGGTGACAAGCATGCCTATATAATTTCTATATAATTGAAATCTTAATTCATTTTTTAGTTACCAAATTCAAAATTTGCATTCACTTTCTTGGTTGTTGTGTTCATTTATTTTGTTCGTTGTGGCATTTTACATTGCTGAATGTCTTTGCCTTTTGAAACTGTTTCCCTTGGCTTCCAGATGCTGTTCCATGATGCTCATTTCCCTCCCTTACCCCATTCTCTCTCCTCACTTCTCCTTCTCTGCCCTGATTCTTCCATGAAACAACAATTTTGAATTTTCAGCATTCACAGAAATTTTCCACTGTGCGTTTCTAAGGCCTTTCAAACACTGTGTGTCAAATTGAACTCATTTGATGTACAAATTTTGATCCCCCAAATGTAGAGCACAATTCCCCATTGCTCAAGTAGGACTGTGCATAGTGACTTCCTTCCAAAGCACACAGGATGAAAAGTGAGAAAGAGTGATTTTACGGTCGAGAATCTGGACCAGAACCACTCATCCAGGTGATGACGCTCAACGCCAACCGTGATCCACGATGAACCATCTGATAGCAGGTACCCTTGATATGTTGTGACATCCGCGGTTCTTTTCCGCTGTAATCTTCCTTCCCAATCCCACAACCTTGACTCATCATAAGCAAAGCATGAAATATCTGCAAATGGAGGGCCATTCTCCAAAATACCTGATCAGGACTACGAGAACCAAAGTCTGAGAAACTTCCACAGCCATGGGGAGTCTAAGGAGACAGATGACAAAATGTCAACCCACTATCCTGAGTGGGATCCCGGAACAGAAGAAAGATGTTAGATAAAAACTAAAAAAAAATAAGTGAAGTATGGACTTTAGTTAATAATAATGTATCAATATTTGTTATTAATCATGCCAAATATACCATACCAATGTAAGAAGCTATTAATGGGGAATCTGGAGATAGGGTATCCAGAAACTTTCTGTACTATCTTTATACTTTTTCTGTACATGTAAAACTATCCTAAAATGAAAAACTTATTTTAAAAATGAATGTATTAGTTTGCTTCCCAAACCTTTTCCTTCTCTTATGTTCCCTATTTTTTGTCCCTGTTGTTATGGCCAGACCCCTGGGCTGCCTATACTTACAAGACACCAGGTTTTAGTGAATTCTGTTTTATTAATTTTGAAGTTTAATATCTGATTTTATTTTATTTTATTTTATTTAAAAGAGAGGGACAGTAAAAGAGAGAGAGAAAGAGAGAGAGAGAGAGAATCAATTTTATTTCGTTTTTAATGTAGTTTTTGTTGCTTTGTCACTTTGTTGTGTACGTGGTGCTGGGGTTTGAACCCGTGTCCTCGCACAAGCCGTTGAGCCACCTCTCCAGCCCCAATGTCTGATTTTACAATGCACATATCAAGAGAAATTAGTTAAAGTAGGAAGCTTCCAGATAGACCACCCCCCATTGCTAATGACACAAATCTGGGGCACCACACCATGAAATACAGAGTTGATTTGAAGCAATCTGTAGTGAAGTCAAAATGAATCCACTAAGATTCTGACAGAAAAAAAAGAAAGAGAAAGAAAGAAGAAAGTAAGAAAGAGAAAAGAAAGAATAAACTTGTAAACTTACTTCTGTCTGCTGTGACCTCTGGTGCTGCAGCCCCCTCCCTCTTAGCCTCTGCTTTCTCATCTCTGCACTCCTCCAGTTCCACTGCCACATCCACATGACTCTCAGGACATTCAGAAAGTTCTGGATCACTCACATTCCTCGAAATCAAGAGTGGCACCTCAGGCCCAGACACTTTACCTCCTTACTTAACTTTGGAACTGATGGTTTGGTTCCCTGCTGTGTTACCAAGCTGCTCCGGATGCTGGATAAAGACCTTCTCAAAGGAGACTCACCATAGGAAGAGGGAGCAGAAGTATTGGGGTTTTTCTACCAGGGTACCTATCACCAGTCCCTGTCTTCTCTTCACCTTGGGGTCCACCATGGAGCACAGAGCAGACCTCCACTTAACTGAACAACTGTCTTCTTGTTGAGTTTAATGGTGCTCATGTCCTCCTCTCGCTGCCCTCTGTCTTGCTCTCCCCGCTATTTATCTTTCTTGCTCTCACTCTCCTCTCCCCTCAAACATAGAAAGAACTTTAATTTCCTTTATTGTCTGATAGAAACTTTCCTCATGCCACAGACACATCCTTCCCTACTCTGTGGTTTATATTAACATTTCACACCATATTCTTCTGTATATATAATCCAGTATTCAGAGCCAA